>JAZBGY010000366.1:0-46994 GCA_037414755.1 Lydus trimaculatus | reverse complement strand
AAAGAACGATTTTTATTTTATCATCACACTGATCACGGATGGTACATTTTTTTTCGTTTTTGTTAAGGTTAATCCTATGTATTTTTCCAATAAAAGGTGAAAATCCACGAAAATTGACGTCAATATGCCGTCATCATTAGATCCTTTTTGAAACGGGAATTATTCATTACGTGTATGACTCCCTTTCAAAATAATTTTATTTATTGAAAAACCATATTACTCAGGGTTAAATACCTAGGAAGTAATTACGAAAATGTAAAGGTCATTTCTTTAAAAATATCTATCTCGGATTATTATTATTATTATTGTTGTTGTTGTTGTTGTTGTTAATTAGAAAAAGACATTTTGGTGATTGTTGTTTGTGTCATCAATAAATTAATAAATTTTATTGTTCATAAAATGGTTCTAATAGAGAAATCAAAAATTTTGTCAGATAAACTATGTTGTACATTCTTCTATTTAATAATAGATCAAGGAATTTGACCGACCATGGATATTTTTAAAATAATGCTTTAAATAAATAACTTGTTTATATTTGTAAATAAAATTGTAAAATTTGCCAAAAATAATCGAATTTTACGAATTTACCAACAAATCGACTGATTTATAATAGAAACGGACGGAAATTCAATTTAATCAACATATTAAGAAAGAAAATTCTCACAAAAATTTCCCCACCAATCCAGATAATATCATCAATCGATCCTTGACAATTTCTTATCACAAAAACCGCCAATTCGATTGATTTGACCCTGTCGATAATTTTTATTTGAAAAAATTATTGAAACTGTGGGTGTGGAGAAATGGAAAAAATCTTCCACACAACACAATTCGTACTTTTACCAATGAAGTTTGACCGTCTGTTTTTTTTTTTTTTAAATTATCTATAAATTGGAAAGGAGAATTTAACAAAAATAATAAAATAATCACAGAATAGGTAGTCAAAAAATCCTATTCTTTGACTATAATAATAACATTCATCTGATAAAATTATCTAAACAGGGGATAGTTCGATTTTTGTTTCATTTTTCGAAAAAAAAGTGTCAACATATTCCTGCAAATTGAAAGGTCACGTTGTTAAATTTACAGTAAACCGACGAAAATAATAAAAAAACAAAAACAAGTACACGAAAGAATCATAAACTGAGAAAACATTTGGACGTCAGTTGTTTCGAGAGGGATCGAAGACCTCGCTTCGTTCTGTTATCACACTATCATAAACGTTTCAGCAGGACACGGCGCCAGGTTCTGCTCTCTTACGGTAAATTATAATAAACGGTGTGTTTTTGTGAGATTGTGTGATGACAATATTAGTGTTTTCCTGCTGATGATAATAAAAATGAGTCAGAAATTTATGTAAATACTTCGATATAATTAAATTAGAAATGTTCATCGTATCAACAATAACAACAACCTCTACATCAACAATAATAATAATAAAAGAAAAGAAAAAACAACAAAGAGTTTCGCCTGCATACAACCTTGCATTCGGCGCGAATCGCCATTGTTCGCGATGTTGCTTAGAACACTCAACTTAGTCTAAGCAATGCGAAATACCGTCAACCGACGACGGTATTTAGTAGTTAGTGTTTAGTTTGCGATACGGCGCGTTCCTGTTGGAAATCCTGCGCGCATACACACAAACACACCAACAAAAACGAGCGCCAGTTCCAAAACAGAAAAACCACAACACACAAGAAATTCTCAGTTTCACCACTTTATATAAACAAATAACAACAACAACAAACAATATCGAAACTACTAACAATCCGTTTATTATCCTGATAAAGGACAATACGGAAGTTGATCGAATTGAATCGTGATTTAGTGTAGAGACAAGTGTTCGGATTTTCTTTCAAATAATCATAAAAATTTGAAAAACACTTAATCCTTAAATATCCAACAGGAGTGGATTTATTATAAAGAAAACTGACCTATTTCTGTACGTGTGTATGTGTATACAGTGTAGTAGTAGTAGGTGTACTTTGTGGTCATTATTCCGACTTATCGGCAGATTTCAAGATTTGTTGGAAATAAATTTTTAAATAACTTGTGGTGTTTTAGCGTGTTTTTTTTTTTTTTTTGGTGTAAAGTGTGCTTGTTTCTGTTTTATTAGTGTATGTTGTATTACTATTTGGATTATAATTGGATAAATTTAATGGCTTTAAGGTAAGATTTTGATATTGAATGTAATCATCGAAATTATATTTAATTTTCTGAATCCAGTTCAGTTAAATTCGTATAGAATTTCAAGGATTTAGAATCCTTTTATCAATCGAAAAAAATAATGGTTACAAGGCGATTTTGTGTTCAAATTTGAGTGTCCTTAATTCAACGAAAAATTGCAATAATTTCGGCAAAAAAAAAATTGTTACAAGAAAAATGTTCCCAAAACTAATAAATTGTGAATCGCAACAAAATTCACGGCAAAATTTATTTTTGTTTACAGTTATCTTTAAATAAAAATAATAACAAAATAAAAATTGTCAAAAAATGAGGTCTTAACAAAAAAATCATAAAAACATTCATTATAATATTTTGGATAAAAAATTGTTATTTTTTTTCGTCCTCAACAAAGATCGAGTAATTTCTTATTCTCGTCGATTTTTTACAAAACACTTTCTCTAAGTCATGCATAAGCGAAAGTTACGAGAAATTGCCGAAAATTTCCCACTCTTATCTCATTTTTATTATAATTCTTAAAAGATATTTTACGGTTGGTTGAATATTTTTATGTTCTATTAAGAATTAACCAAAAATTCTGTATCCATCTCTCTCTTCTACTCCCATCTTAAATATTATTCTAATTTTGTTACTAACTGAATCTACACTAATTAGTATAAGATTAACAAGAATTTTTGTAAAATTTTCGGGAAAAATCGTTGTTGATTATTATGAACTTTGGATGTATTTATATGGGGTGAACAGATAAGTAAATTGACAAAAATCCCAACCCATGTCAAAGAGTCAACTACAATTTTATCTGGTAAAAAAGACCAATTTAATTTTTTTTTGACTTGCACCGTGGAAAGGTCTACCAGTTGTTGATTGTTGTATCGATAAGAGAAAGTAAATTGTTGGCAATTTTTATGAAGCAAAATTTTTTATGTTCTTTACTTTTCTTGCATTCATCGCAATTATATCTACGATAAACAAAAAAAAAAATGTGGGGCATTTGCGAATTTTCTACAACAAACCACGTTCAATTGGAGAGACCACCTCGTAAATCAACAATTTCCGCATAACAAATATCAATATTTTGTTGCATCACTTTTATTAATGATTCCACCAAAACACAAACAACCATAATCAACAATAAATTGTTCTATCTGTTAATCCTAAATTGTTGATATTCTTGTCAGTAGAGAAGGAACCTTGGCGTGCATTAACACTGTTGTCTTATAAGCATAGATGATGCGTCACACAATTCCAAGGTAACTATCAAAATTAGCATGGTTAACCACTTTAAAAAACTTCTCTATTCACACACACACACACACACATAGATTTTTTAACAAAAGAAAGAAAACACCTCAATGCTCATATTTCAATTTATATAAAGCATTGCTATTGATATTTAATAAATAATAAATAGTTGAAGTTGTAATTTTACCGTTACGGAGACACGATGCTGTTTATGTTCATTGTGAATAGAGAGTAGAGAACCGCTAGTTTACGAGACAGGAAACTCAGACAGGATATTTCTTAATTTCTGTTGATTGATTTAAAACATCTATCATTATTATTATTATTATTGAAATGAATGAAGATAATAGTTTGGCAAATTTATATGGAATTTGAAAAATTCCTGGATACTGGCCAATTTATATTAAATCCTTAAAGTCTAGACAAACAAGATATTGTGTGTGTGTTGATCGTATAGTACTCCCTTTTTACCAGATAATTTCATTGAACGATAATCATTTTCATAATACGATTATTACAGTTTGTCGGCTTTTATTTAATCAACTTGACTGCGAAATTTCTCCCCACACTTATCCAATTGTTGAGTAAAAAAATGTTCACTCTCAGCCAGGATTCGAACTCGTGAATCCTTTTTAATACGACTTCGAGTGAATCTACGGTTATGAGGGGAAAGAATGCTAAACTACCACCGTAGAGTCATAATCTCTGCATGAATCTCTTGTCCTTTTCACTGACAAGTTGTTTGAATTCGAATAAACGCAGTATAAATACTTCATAGAAAGGATATTGTGAAGTATAGGTTTAAAGGTAAAATTAGTGTCATTTAGGCTTTCTAAATTAAAAAGCAACATCTTCATCAAATGAACATAATTTAATTTTTATACAAATCAATTAATTTAAATTCTCATTAGTTTCAATTACAACAATTATAGCTATATGTTCACCACGCATCACCATTTGATCAATATATCTACGACATGTTTCTGTTTTTTTGGTTGTTTGTAAAATTTCAATTTTTGATGGTTGAATTTTTGGTAATCTAATTAAATTATCACAGTTTAAAGTATCTAAAAATAAATACTTCCTAATTGAATATACTCTCTTATTGTTTTTACCTTTTATACAGTAAACAAAAAATCAAAAAAAAAAAACTACTTACTTAATGCAGGTATTTTCCGTTTCTTCGATCTTGTCCAAACTTCTTCAACTTCATCTAATGCAAGATTCCAATGTTTATCAAATGCAATCACATAACCAATACAATATCCACGAATATTGTGACTATGACGTGTCCAAACCTATATAATACAAATTTAATTAATAAAAATAATATTGAAAAAAAATTGTTGCAAGTATTAACATTCACTTTCATTTAAATAAATAAAAAAAAATCCAAAGCGAAGAGAGAGAGAGAAAGCAATGAATTTCTAAACATTAATAAAATATTGTTAACAGTTAAAGAAAAAAATGAGCTTTTATCAAAACAAGTCACATATTATTTACTATTATTACTATTATTATTTATAATGTTGGTAGCAGTAACATCTGCTATGCAACAGAACCATCAGAAACTATGCAATTATTCAATTATAACTGTTCTATTGTTTTTTTTTTGTTGATATTGATGTTGTGAATAAATCTTTTTTATAATGAATCGAGAATGAAAGTACAAAAAAAGGTATATTGAACTAAATTTATAAAACAAAAATTATCTACGTGAGATCTTCAAAGTTCATACAAATTTTTTTTTTTGTATTTAAACCATTATTCCAACTAATTTCCATACGAATTTTATGTATGCATTAGATGTTAATCTTAAAATAGATAGATTTAAGACATTAATTGAATGAATGTTACAATTTCTTGGTAATAAATTGTTATAATAATCAATTAAATTACATACGTTAATTATAAATTATTGTATAAGTATTCATTTTGAATTTGTTAAGGTATTTAAGACATTATTTACAAGATTTATTAATGGTTAAATAGAAAAATACAAGATAGTTTTTATGATCTGTTGTCTGATCTGTTGACATTTAAAATGACAAAACTTATACAAGGAAATATTCCACATATAAATTTTTTTTTATTATTATTATTATTGTTATTTTAAATTATAAAAATTGCAAGTGTTTTAAACAAGAAAGTTGAAAAAAATAAACAAACAAACAAACAAGCTTCATTGTATAAAATAATAATGAAAGAGAAACATAACGAATTTCGGCAATTATGAATAATTAGCAATAATTATTTTTGTTTGTAATTTGTAATACTAATTGTTAATGAAACTAGGGAAGTAGTTGAATAACTTTGTTTCATTTATAATTTTCAACAACTTTCAATTATACCAGATGTTCCAACTATTCGAGATTTTCAATTTTAAAATAATCCCAAATCTAACGAAGGGAAAGTTTCCACGAAAAATTGAAGGAATCGTGTAAAAATTGAGATAAACAACATATAATTTCAGAAATTTTTCTATTGAAAAACAATTAATTCGATGATAGTAATCATAACTGACAATTTGATGTTCCAATCGATAAATCAGCGAAAGTTAGCAATTTACCTCTATGATTACTAATTAACAATTACTAGGATAAGGTGGTGGGTGAGCGAACACAGCCTCTATCCTCATCAGCAACACCATCCGAAATCTTGCTATAAACCGTTGTTTCCACTATTCGGTATGTTCATACTTCGTGCGTCTGTTGAAAGACGCATGATGCACGAGTCGGTTGTACAGTATGTGGCAGCAAAATAGATACCCAAGAAGAAGCATCGCTCACTCTTATAAAGAAACAATGATTAGACAGAAGTGTTGTTGTCAGGAAGGTGATATATTAAAACCCAACTATAGGGCGTTAACAACCGATATTCTTACACTTCTTGATATTATTCTAACGTACATGGAAGACATGAGAGTGGGGTCATCCTAGATACCTATTTTGCTGCCGCATACTGTTCAACTGGGTTTGAGGCGTACAACATGTGCGTTACGTGCATGCTTTTGACGCACAAGTGTAAACACACCCTATCGGTGTTTATACTTGTACACTTAGAATTCTTCGTGCGTCAAAAGCCTGTTGTTTTACTACCCCTCCCCTACCCCTTACAACTGGGTTTGAGGCGCATGTCCTTGACGCACCAGTGTAAACACACCCTAAAACCAATGCGGTATGTTTAGGCAAGTTGCTTCTTAACGTGTTTACACTCTATGCATGAATGTCAGACTAGTTTTTCTCGTACAGAAGACTCGCCCTGAAACTCGTAAATATGATGCGAGTACAAGAATTTTTATTAATTCGTGGCAAGTTTATCGCATCAAAAATTTATTGTAATCTTCTATCTGATAGAAACTGGCACATATTTTCTTTATTAGAACTATATTGAGTCCTTTATTTACACGGTTTCAATATTACACGTTATCATTTTATGTGAAGAAAAAACGTATGCAATTGTGCTCTTTAAGATCGTTTTGGCCTAAAGACGTATTCGTACTTGTTTTTATCTTATATTGGTATGATTTTTTTACAGTATATTCTGTGTAATTTACACTTTTTTGTATTTTTTATTGAATTTTTCAGTACTACTATATTACACTTCCTAGACTCAATTTACGCGATAAAAAACCGCGCGTAAAAAGAGCAACGCCTTTTTCTTAAAATAAAGTAACATTACACAAAATCCTGAAGATATAATAATAGAAAAAAAAACAAAAGTTTTTTTTTCTCTCCGTATAACAGTAATTTTTACTGTTCATCCGGAAAGGATCTAATAATACAGGTATATAATACACACACACCAAAAAAAAAATAAAAAAATTGAAAAACCTAACCGACCGTTGATGTTATAAAGTCGCAACTTTCGCGGACCTTGATACGACGAGGTCCCTACGAGGCCGAATTGCAAGGTTACCACGCCTAACTAACACGGCGGTCATCAGGTGTGTCATGTAACAAGGATGCTGTTCAATCTTGACAATACAAGTAACAACAAAAAAAAAACAACAACCAACAAATTTCCCTTTAAATATTAAATAATTGTTAAAAAATAATAAATATTTACCCTGATGCAATCGTTTTTGTTTTGTTTTAAATAAAATTGGAAACTATGTAGAGCGGAAGTAGTAATAGAAGAGATTTCCTGTTTTCCGATCAGGAAGACTTTCTCTCACTGAAATAACATTCTTTACAAACCATAACACATACATGTTGTATAGTAGTAAACAATAATAATAATAATAATAATAATAATAATAAATTATTAAGCATACATAAATAAATATATTAATTTTTAATTGAAAATCAAATGTTAATTACATTTATAAAAATATGAGTCTATAGAAAAGAAATTTACATTGAAGATAGAAGGTTAAATTTGAAAAACTATCAAAGGCTATCCACCTTTCATCTAATATAGTCAAGTACACCACTTTTTTTTCTTCTGCTAATATTTCTACAAATCAAACCTTCAATGTCTAGATTTAGTCACCAATAATTATTGCAAAAATTCGTTGAGAACAAAAAATAAAGGTAAATAATTACTACATCATACTTTCTCAATTTCTATATGAGAATATAATGTGAGTTCCAATAAACAAAGCCAATGTCAATAAAATTATTGCAAAATTTCGATGTGGACAATAAGGAAAGTTTCAACTTGACCTATTATTAGATTTTTTTCGATTTTATTATTAATTTAGTAGTAAATAATAGGAAAATTTGCATTATTTACCACTGTTACCAAATAAAGTCTCGTCAATGGCAACTGGCTGTTGTTAATAATAATAATAATAACAAAAAAAAAACTCATAGATGGCCTCTTGTATATCATTACTATTGCTCAACAAGGAAAACCATGGCAGAAGGTTAGTAGATACATTTTCTTGCAAGTAAACGAGATATAGTTGACCATATCAATATACAAACATTTTGTATAATGTATATGTAATATAAATGTTGAATTGGTTGATTAATTATCATGGTCAACGCCATGGCCAAATATCAAACTTTACAAATACAATTAAGTTTCTTTCTTCTTATTTGTAGATAAATAAAGATTAATTCTGTTATCCTTTCTAATTATGGTATATTGAATTTTTTAAAAAAAATTATAGATAAGAATCAATAATTTGCCTAAATTTCCTCAATGCTCAATCATTAATTTCTCACAATTTTACTGATATTATTCATTAATATTTATGAGTGACTCTAATAGTAAATGTCATAGTTATTATCTATTTATGATAAAACAAAAACAAAAATGTCTATCATGAAAACTTGTGTGTGATTACCTTGATTTTGAGTCGTTTGTCCTTGCATATCCGTAGTAGCTTCAAAGGACCTTCAGTATTATCCATTCTAGTAAATATATTTTTCATTGGTATAGATCTAGGTGTTTGGATAGGTACTGAAAAAAAATAGAAACAGGAAAATCAACACTAGAGTCGTTTCTTTTTTCTTCTAATTTCCATCATTATCATCAATCAAATGTTGAAGTCCTTGTTATTTTATGTGTAATAATTCTTTGTAAATTCAGATTAACAAAAGATTTAGAAATTCCAAGGTTTGAAGAGTTCCCGGAATTTTTGAAAAGTTTTCGTTTATATGAAAATGTAATTTTTGAAAAATTCTAAAATAATAAAACTGTTGAGGTCAAAGTTATAAAAACATTGTATTGCGGAAGCAATGAAAGGAAGTAATGATCGATTTGAAAGGTATAGAAAAATAATTAATTTACCAAAAATTTATAAATTCTTAAAGGTCACAATTAATTACTAACAAATACAAAAAACTGTGAAATATCTAATTGTATGAAATTCCAATAGAAGACACTATCACTTTCTGCAGTAGTTATGCTCAAAATGCAAACAAATACGAACAGTTTTGGGAAAAATATTGCAGAAATGAAACTAACGAAACTCCAAATATCCTTTAAAAGGTCAAAACCAATACAAACGTTTCCATAATCGTTTAGGAAACTTTTACAAGCACCTTGAGTTTTTGCACAATAAAAGAACCATCTGTTCATATTTTGGGTGTCAATAATTTCGATTTTCGATCTTATTTCAATCCAAGCATTTATGTTTGTGCAAAATTTCAACAAAATCGCAGCAACAACACTCTCGATCTTCCAAACCAATTTTTTGTAGTACAGATCCACTTCTGACACTCAAACGGTGAGCATGAGTTAAAAAACCAACAGTTAGTCAAACAAGTTTATAAACCAAACATTGCATTGTCGATTTTTTTTGCCCAAGAACAGAAGAAAATTGAACGCTGGGAATGGTAAATGATCATGTTGCCCACTGTTAGAAAGTGAAATTAATTGATTAAGATTCAAATAATAAATTTATTAAAAATGGACAATCAAATTTATATAATACGAAAAACGCCGTTAGGCTACTCGTTTGTTGTCTAAAAAATGAAAATTTTATAATATTCCTTTATAAACATCTCCTCTGGCTAAAGAAAGTCCACTATGTATATCTATAATTAATGCAAAATACTCTTTACCATGATGATGGGTGAGGGTGATGATGCAACTATTGCAGTCAGTAAACTATCTAACCAAAAAGAGATTGTCTCTCTATCTCTTTTACAAAAGAACCATGAAGACAAGAAGAAAGCAAAGAAAACCACAATATATATATAAAGATTGATGACTTCATTGGACTGAACCGATGTTTTACAAATGTTATAGAAGCATAAGCTATACTATAAAGATTTTATAGATGAAAGTTTTAGTTTACATAAAATATAAAAGAACTCTTTAACGTATAGATATTATATATATAGATATATAGAATGTATACGCGAACTTCCAAAAGTTCGTTCACCTTCCACTACGACCACGGACACTGTTTTCTGTTGCACTTGAATGTTGTTCAGTTGATATATAGATGATGATAACGATGATGATGATGATGATCATCATCATCTTAATTCACTGTAAATTGCCCTACAATATCGTGAAGAAAATAGAAGTTTTTGCGCGGAAATAAGAATAGAGAGAAGATGAAAAAAAAACAACTTGCAATTGTCATGATGAAGCACTAAATAAACTTTTATTTGTATTATTAACATTTCTTATAAATTTATAAAAATAGTATGATCTGTTTAAAACTGGACAGTCATTTTTATAAAATTAAAAATATTTGAATATAAGATCAAAGAACTCGTAATGTAAACACAACTAGAAATAGTGAAAATTAACAAAAATAGAATAATGTTTTCCATCATTTTCTTTCGCTTAAACTATCCATCATGATAGATTTAAGGAAACTTCATGTTTTCTTTAATTTAATAAATGAAAGTGAAATTTCCATTTGGATTTCTAGTATTTAACACACACACACACTCAACATTATGCAATATGTACTTCTATATAACCTTTACGGGAATTTTAAAAATAAACTTTTCATTTCTTCAATAAAACAACAAATTCAAGAATCTGCTGTTATTGTTTTTGGGAATTTTGGGATTCTTAATGTCAGCAATACATTTGGATCGAAACAAACAAAAACTGAGATACGGTACACAAACATCAGATCCAAATAAAATTTGTTTTGCATTTCATTGCTGCCTAAAATAAAGAGCATATTTTTTTTTTTTGATATTTGCAGGCGCGTATTCAGGTAAAAGGCGCAAGCTTTCTTGAGCGGGTGCTAATAAAGTTAGGTATACACTCATTTTTCGATCACGTACTTATTGCTTATAGAACATAGATTGGCTGATCTTCGCTTACGTACGCCGTTAAATCAAGCATGAACAATAAAGTAATCGGTCGATAGCAATAGTGAACGCACACTGAACATATTTTCACTCGATTCATCGACTTTAATAGTGAAAAACGACATCTATCTCGCTACAGATTTTAATATCGGCCAATTTTGAGATCGTTCATTTGCGCTCTTCAACCAGAGTGTATAGCCGTAGCTAAACTGAAGTTTTTCCAATTGTTCGTCTGTTTTATTAAATATTTGATGTGTTTCTTTTTTGCTTTGGATGCTCAAAGGGACTACGGTCGGAGTACGTTAAAAGGCGGTCACAGTAGATTAGCCGCTCTAGAATTAAGAAACGACTTGTGCGGCTTTTCTAATTTTGCGCTTCCAAATTTCCCTGCATAGGGCCTGAAAGCGATTTGAGCTGTAACAGAACACACTGTGCCATTTTGATTGATATATCGTTGAATAAGCATGGTTCAGCCTTACTGCCTGCAATTTTCTCCATAGTTGGTCTATTCTTGATGCTTCTTGATTCTTTCTCACCACCTTTAAAGGGTATTTCTTCAAAGTCTTCATTACAATTGACTAAACAAGCTACATAAGCTGTTTTAGTGCTCTCATACGTTCCGACCTGGGGCAAGGTAGTACATAGTAGGATGGATAACGTACTTGCGGGCGCAGTGATGAAATGAGCTCCCCCTCACGCATGTTTATGCCGAATAAAAACAGTATAGTCGAGTTTTCGAGAAAAATATATTTGTATAAATGAAAGTGTAGATCGAGAGCTAGATCAAGTTTGTTGAGGAATATCTCTAGTTTTTTTTTTTTCTAACACTCACACACAGTATAGTGGCTGTCTTTGAAAAGCTTTTACTTCTACAATCGTTTTTAAGTTTATTTTATGCAAAATGAACGTAATACAGCTACAGTTGAATTATCAGCTATTAAGAATAAAAACAGAATGAGTTTAGAATATTGATGAACTTAGGAAGTAGATACAACGAGTATTTATACAAATATATCATGCTTAGTGACACTCAAGGATAAGACTCTTGAAGTTTATAGAGAGAAAGGCATGTCAATACGAAACTCGGCGTATTCAATTCATTTACGTCAAAATTAAGTGTTTTTATTGTAAAATAAAATAAAATAAAACGTCTATATTTTCAACGGAAGTTGAAATAAATAACACATCACACTATTAAACTTTATTGTCGGTAGTATACCTATTAGATTCATTAATAATGAAACGTATGAATCGTAATCGTTTAATGTAATAAAGATTTTATCGGAATCATTTTCTAAGTAGTTAGCAATGTACACGGGCCGGTATTTAAGTATTAGAGCTGTAGGGAAATAACCCGTTAGTGTTTGTACTAGACAATTTCATGGGTGTTGCACACAGATATATACACACACACCAAGCACTTCTGCATTAAGTTGCCATGACCGACCAACCAGGAAGGTCAATGGTACATCATTCAGTTCTTACTATTATTATATACACTTATATTACGCCTAACATAACCTTTAATTATATAATTTTCGTAAAATGTTGATCTGTATATATATAATTTAGCTACCGTTAACAAATAATAATAATAATAATAGCAAAAAAAAAGTTACTCTTGTCTTTGAAGATTAATATTCTCAACAATTATTTGAAAATTTAGTAAAGTGATGATTATATCTATCATAGTGCATTCCACCCAAAACATTACACTTTAATTTAAATTTAGCAACAAAACAGGATCGGCGCCAGCATAAAACAACCAAAAAGGGACTCAAAATATGCAATCAAACAAAAAAAACTTGATTACATAATAATGACATTTATAATACCAATACAAGTCGACCAGCGGGGGCAAAAAACGTTTATAGGTGGACTATTGATTGCCCTGTAACGCCGTCCCTGAACATGGTTATACCTAGATTTGGAGACAAAATACTTTTTACCTTAAACTTACATATTTCCCCTACAAAAAAAAAAACGTCTAAATAAATCGATGATTGTTACTTTTTCAATCCGAAAAAAAGCCTTGAGGGCGAGAATTTCATTCACTTTTAACAATCCTATTAAAAATAACTTAATTACGTAAGAAACAATAATAAATGGCCAACTTGTGCCAACTCTGTCAGACTAAGGACATTGATCTCAAACATAAAATGAGGGATTACTCTGGAACAAAAGTCTAAATATAAATGAGCTGTCAATGACTCTTCAATGGTTCATCATATGGTTAGTTGTGTTCTACATATAGGTTTATCGTCAACACAAAAAAAATTATAAATCAAACACGAATATTATGTAAAATCATGTTAAATAATTGCAATATTTCTCTATATCTATCTATATATATGTGTATTCTTATGGTAATTTATGCATAAGATTGAAATCAAAAACACTTATTTATTAATTTCCTAGTGGCAATTTGAATAATTCATTGTATTTTTGAGTTGTAATGTTTAAAAAGTACAGAATCTCAACAATTTAACCCTTCTTTACACTGTAATTTGTATCTTTACTTCTACTACTTTGTACAAATTAATTTGCATCTTTTTTTTCCACATCCATCCCTCCACCACACTGTACTGTTAAACATCAAAATTAATGATATTTGTATCTATGAAACATGAAAGGTGTATTTAGAAATTAATCTTTCTAAATGTTTAGAATTATAGAAATAATAGTCCTGGAAGAAAAAAACGAATGTATGTTTATACAGGTGTCAAGATTCACGTATAACGATTACTTTAAGTTTTCCTCTGTTGATGATTATCGAAACTTCTTAAAAATGAGATTTTTCTAATGAAAATTCAAGTTTTTTTGTTGTAATAGCAACGGAATATAATTTCCGGAAATCATAAATTTTGTGCACGCAAAATACAACGAAAAAAATCTACGTACATTTCAAATGACACAAAAATAGGTAATTGGTTTTAACTTTTTTTTTTTTTAATGACAGTGCAATCTGTTATTTTTACCGCTCACATTCTTGTCGTTAATGCGGCGTCAATCTGTACCGAATATCCCATTTCGTTTGATGCATATCTACGAAAGTACCGAAATTGGGGTTTAAGGATCTAAAAGGTAGCAATCTATAATTAAAGTCGTCTTAGAAGATCTTTTTGGCGCAGGTGCAAAGTACGTTCGACAAATCTCGCTTACTATCGGGAAAACTCCACAGTGGCGGCACAAAGCGCATTTACTTGTCGCGATGTTCTATGTGTGTATAAAATATTGTTACGAATATCACACAATAAATTTATAAATAATTGAATTTTATTCCACTGTAGATCTAGATAATCTAATTAGATTAATTGTTCATACACAGTTTTTTTCTGTAACATATGTAATATAGGACCTTTCTTAATATAGAACGCCACTGCAATCTCAAAATTGTTGTCTGGCGTTTACTTGCACGTGCTTTTTGCTACCCCCACTTACCAAGAGTCCTCTGCGCATCTATCCAGAAAGATCTTCTAACATGACTTTAGCTATAGATATCTAGTCATTGAGTGGTGGAAATACCTGTGTAGTCCATTTGGAAATGTGGTAAATCAAAAAATTGGTAATAGATTTAATCAAATCTTATCACATCAGTATACTTGAGGACTAACACCCTTTACTTACTGTTTTTTGTTTTCGTATTTCACACTATACAGTTTTGATCATACGACGAAAATCCGAATAAGCAACCAATTGATTGTTGGTTCACACGATACGGTTTATGTACGGCTTTTTTCTGTCAAAAGATCAGTTTTCATACAGCTACCGTACGAATGAAACGATTTAATGTGAAAGCGTGGCTTTGATCACATATTGAGCTTACAGTCACTGCTGATTGCAGTGGTAGTGGAGGACGGCTTACACGCTAACCGTGTAATGTGAAAAAGGCACTTCTTCACTCCACTAAACGAATCTTGGCGTTCGGTTTTTTTACCGTACGATTAATACGCTAGGAACGTATAATTGGTGCGCCATCTCGTGTTTCTTTTTTTAAATCTTGGGTAAATCCGTATAATAAGCCATGCAAGAAGATGATTTTATTTAAACAAAAGTCAGAAACAATGTCAACAATTCTCGGCGTAGTTTTGGTACGGTATTAAGGGAAATATCAGGCCAAAATAGTTCAAAAAATAGTACTAATGTTGTTACAGAGGTAAGTTTAGATTCGTAAGAATATCAAGGAAAACGGTAGAATTGTAATTCTGGATGTCTTCTTTTCAGTATCTTCTAGATTGTTGATTTTCCATTTTTTTTTTTTTGAGTGAGTTACCCAAGATTTAAAAAAAGAAACCCGAGATGGCGCAAAGACTGCACGCCAAAGATACTTTCCTAGCGTACAGTGCGAAGGTAGCCTTATTCCAACACTCACAGATATCCATCGCTTGTCAGTATTTTTTCTACCAAAACTTCAAAGCTATTGACGTTAACGTATTGTAGCCATCCTCACGTTGGTTACAATGTGTACAGCTGGCCTAAGAAATATTTTCTTCATTCCAAGATTGTGCTTCTTTCAGTGGACTGTTTATATAAATGCAAACTCTCTCCTCGCTCTCAGTAATATAAGAAATCAATAATTATAAGAGAGCAAAAAAAATGAATTTGAACTCCCACTGTTTGTTTTCAATAAATTTTACTCTCACTACTCGACCACTATGACGAAAAGTAAAAAAAAATTTTTACGCCTATTGCCGCAACTACTAACTTTACTTTTGTAAATCAATCAAACAATCCTACTCGGTTATACGAAATTTGATGGTTCATTGGATATATTTATCAAGAGAGTTTGGATACCGAGTAGAGTCAGTAGCGTAGGAATACAGGTGGATATAGCACTGCTACCTAACGCTTATGATGTCAGTGAAGGCGCCACTCATTAAAATCTAATGAATATAGCATAGAGAAGCCATAGTAGTTACACCACTGATTGATAATGAGAAGAGTAAAATCTCAAAACTTGCAGAAAATGAAATTCTGTAGAAATTAAGAAAAATTGATCATTTCAGATAGTCGGGAACGCGCTATAGAAACTCATTAATGATCATAGCAGAATTGGGCAATGCTCTTTAGCGAATAGGTTACTCAAAATTCTCTACAGAAAAAACCTCAAACGCTTGTAAAAATGAATTTTCTTATCTGCGGTTATTCTTCACTCAAGAGAATGCTACTCAAATCAATGAATTTCTCCAAAGTGATGAATCAAAAATCCAAGAATAATGGTAAATCCTTATTGCTAAAGAGTCAGGTCAGGTCAAAACATTTTGAGGCCCTAATTATATTGGATTAAGCATCTATTAGATAGATAATACTTTAGCCCTTGGCTTGTAGCAATGGCGCCCCATCGATGTAGCCCAGTCGGCGGCGCATAGAGACAAAAATTAATCGAATAAACTGTAATTATTAATTACGTTCATTTTATTGCTGATTAATTGCTAGATCTTATCGTTTTTTATGTTATCTCACTGACAATAAAATTACGGAAATATTAAAACGCCAGTCACTACTTAATCTTTGATCAATAATTTTGACACTTTCCAAAAATTTTAACCTAAAAGTGCCAAAAAATCTACAGATAATCAATCTAAAAGTATCAAAATCCTCAAAAAATACAACAACACGTTGCAACCTCCACAACATAAACATAACCTCAAAATATTCAAATCCACTAGTTTCACCGTATAATTTGTAATAACTGATTTCAATCAACTTACACTGATGTGGTAACCATCGTCTTTCAAATTTCCCATCTGTTATCGTTGATTTTTCCAATTTATTCTCAATATTTTCTCGATTATTCTGTGTTGAATTTTGACGTTCTTGTGATGATTTATACATATGGATATTATCGTAAACTTTTGCATCAGATACTGGTACAGTAACACCAGATGTCCGTAGAGCTAATAATGGATCGAATTGATCACTGAAAAAATCCAATTTCGGATTGTAATTTTCATTATTTTCCACATTTTCATTGACACTGACAGTTCGCTTGTCATCGGTAGACATGTTTGTTACTAACTGAAAAATGTCGATAATATCAATAACTGTACTGTAATTTTTTGGTGTGAAACTTGGCTAATTTTCGAAAATTTCAAAAATTTTACCGCCAATTCATCATTTTCAGTGATTTTCATTAGAATTTCCAAATTATTTATTAATAATTTTGTTTTTATTTGTGGTAATTGTGCATGTTAATCTTCAACGTTCAGGGAATCCGTTGAATGTTGAAAATTAACTGTTTGTCAAGGAAGGAATAATTAAAATCTTGGCCATGGAAGATTTACGTCACTTTCACTATTTCATTAATTAAAAGTTCATTTCACTTAGTGAAAGTTTTCCAAGATATATACACTGTTTTGTGTATATGTATGTGTGTGTGTGTGTGTATAAAGAAAGAATATACAAACATTTTGATGTCAATAAACTCTTTAAAAACTATTATATTGTTTATAATTGCGTTTTATTATTTCACAAAAGACGATTTAATTCAAATTATATGTTTGATAATTTATTTTAGAAATTTTAATCAACAATACATTTGATAATTGTACAAAATCGGAAGTTGTTGACCACGTGCCATCATCCACTAACATTATTCAAATGAATTCATTAATTTTCAATAGTTGCTATTAGTTGTCCGTATAACGGTTAAAATGTAATAACAATTATGAATAATAAACTATTAAAAAATAAATAAAATAAAAACTAATCAATATTTCTGTTTACACTTTACAGGTTCAAACAAATTTCGCGTTCATGTTGTATTGGAGAAGGTTTGATATCCATCGCGACATATCAAGGTAATATCAAAACACAAACAAAATATTCTAAATTGTCACATAATTGTGATTGTAATTGATAAGATTTTTTTTCTGTTATCTTTTTCAGATCTTTAGTGATACGATACGATTTACAAATAGGCTAGTGAAGTTTTTTTTTACTTTAATACAAAAAAATTATTTAATTAAAATCGTGTTACAATAAAATTTTTTGTTTTTTTTTTTTGTTTTTGTTTTGTTTTACTGATTGTCGGTTAATTTGAATTTTTTAAGGTAGAAATTATTGGAATTTATTATTTTAATAGAAGTGAGAGTCCTTTTGCCACAACAACGTGGCGGGGACTCACGTCCTGGGGGCCCAGTCGCTCATGTCGCTGGCGATGCCCTTTATTGACAACGATCTGTTATGGAGTTCTGATCATGATGGTAAAATGGTCGACATTTCTTCTTGCCTTCAGGTAAATATATTCGACATATATCTCGTTTTTATAATAAGTTCAATATTGAAAGTACCAAGAGAAGGAACTTGTGTCTTGATTTAGAAATTGTCACGATTCTTGTTAATTTAGTCTTATTTCTAGTACTTCTAGTTTGTTTCTTTGTTTATTTTAATGCTCCTTTCATCTTTTCCCGTTCAGTTTCTCTTTACTTATTCGTAGTTTATCCATTTATTCACCACAAATTTGCTGTTTATCCATATTCCCCACCAATTCCTGTATTTCTCAACTCACTATCATGCTTCTTTCTTTATCAAATCTTATAATTTTTAAATTAGTTGCATTATCTTATTGCTCTAGAAGTTTCATGACTTTATAACCATGCTGTATATGAGACGTCAGATAACTTTTAGGTTGGCAACACTAAATTCGTTATGTGTATAACGTGTTGCCTATACAAGCCCCATATTTAGTAGTTAAGCAAGTGTATATGTTCTAAACTATTTTTCTTCTTTATTTCCAATAAATTAATAGTGGAAAAGCTAAATAAATGTAATTTTATTCGTAAATTACCATAAAATATTATATCTGATTGATTTATTTGTAATTTTTAGGATGCTTCAGTGGCAACAGGACAACAAACAAGTACAGGAATGGGATTGGGTGAATTATCACAATCTGATCTTAGTTCACTTGTACCACCATTACCTGAAGCAAATATTTCAGATAATGATGATATTTTCAAACATTTATCTGATACAACATCAATTGAAATTGATACACTTTTAAACGAATTCAATTCAACACCATTTATCAAGGTAATATATGGATATTTATAGAAATTTACACAATTATATAATATTTATCATTCTATTTATTGTAAAAATACATATTTTTGTATGTTATTTCAATATATTTACAATAAATTCAAAATATTATACCATTTCTGAATTGTATAAACGTAAAATTGTAAAGTTGAACTATTCTCACACAGATGGCGTTATAAAATTTATTCAAAATTTTCTGTTATAGCAAGAAGAAAACAACAATAATGTGCCGAATACGTGTTCAACTGATGAAACAATCGATACAATAAATACGGACGCTCAACAAAAGAGTGCACAAGTGATGTTAGAAATGCGGTCGTTGAAATTTACTATTGCAGCCGCGAACCCAATTCTTGCCGAGAAATTAGCGACACCTACCGAACAAAAGCTACAAACACACAATAGTAATAGTATACGTCCACAGTTGGCGCCACTAACGCCGAAAATTGAAAAAGGTAAGTGGGAGATAAATTGCACTTATTTTAACTCTATTACTAGATCTGATTGGAGAATTAGGGATAGTTTAGTCCATTTTTGGGCTAATTTGTTCAATAAATCGCACTTAACATAGTCGATTTTTAGTTCGTTTAGTAAGAGATTAGTTTATTGTTTAGTCTAAGGGTTTTTGTGCTTTATTGAACAAACACTGATCTTTATGGGTTTACAAATGATGAAAGCTCTTCTGCTTCTAGTTGGTTACGAATAAACTGATTCGTCCGGTAGAACTACGAGTTCTCTTCAAAATTTCTTCTAATTTAACCAGATGCTGGATAAGTTTTAAAAGGGCAAAAAACTTCATTTGAAAGTACAAACAAACGGTTGTATAGTCGTCGTTAGTTTTAATAATTCAACTGCACCTAGAAAGTGAACTTTGTCTTCCAATACCTTTTACAAATAATTATTGTAGTTATTTCACACCTACTTATTAAAGTTTTTATGTGGATTTCAGTTAATTGAAAATCAATTCAAAGGGGATATTTACAAAAATTTTCAATAGGAAAAGAGACTTAATTTAGTGAAAGTTTAATAACTTCCCCAACATTCAAATGTTTTATTATCAATAACAAATAATCTAAAAATAACTACCCCTGTGTGTGTTGTAACACTTCAACAACAAATAAATGTCAAGAGTTTATAACCTTTTCCTTTCATATTTAAACACCAAAAAAAATCTTCAGTTTTTATGAAGAATCTCGAACATAGTGGAGGGTCTTAGATTTTTATAGGAAAGACACCACAAATGTTGTTATGTAATAACAACAACAACAACAACAACCCTCAAATACCACATGTTTGATGTGTCACGATCTCCTGAACTTTTTCTTCTTCTAATACACATGTTCTTAGTTAAAATGCTATAATACCATCTATTATATCCCTCATTAAATAAGTACAACCCCCTGGAAACGCACATTTTATGGGGTATTTATAGAGAGAGAGAGAGAGAGAGAGAAAAACGGATAATTTATATCTAAAGGGTGGTATATAAAAATGTCAATCTAGGGTGGTTAATCATGATTAAACGAAATATTCAAAAGGGTTAGATAGAGCGGTATGTTTTTCTATGCTAATTTAATTAACCATAACTATGAGAACCGTTATCTCTATTTTAATGTTTGTCTAATAAATTTGAGATTATTCAAGCTAATAGTTGGTTAGTGGCAAATTACTGTAATTGACTTGTCGATAGTCGGTCGTCTATTTACAAATGATAAGCTATCGTGTTATTTTACAATAACTGTTTTACTATTAGTGACAATATTTAATTACAATTATTATTAAATAGAAAAAAAACGGTTCTTATCAAGTATTGTTTCGATTGTATGTTTGTCTGTCTGTGGCTATATGTGTGTGTGTGTGTATTGCCGAACCAGGTCAGGGCTATCAAAAGTATTGCATCAGTTGTTTCACTTTTCTACATAAGGAAACTGCGAAAGGGAAATCCTTGTTGACCGTGACAGAAATGAGTTAAGTATTCAAATGAAATTGAAAGAAAAACAACAACAATATTATTTAATGACAGTGGTTTGATATCATAATTCACAAGAGTTCCTAGTCGATTGTCAGGTGTATAATTTTGTGACCTTATTCAGAAAGAAATTCATTTATTGATTGTTTATTATTGTCATAATTCGTATAAATAAACAATTTATAATAAACGACAATGTGTCGATTAAAACTAATGATTATTGGATTTACTGAAATTCAACAATGGGAAATATTAAATTAATTGCCACTATTTAAGGATAATAATAATAAAAATATGAACATAAAGAAAAATTCCAATAATTTCTCGAAATAAAACTATGTCTATGTCCGAAATAAATACCACGAGTTTTCGCATAATTAACAAGGAAAACGATGATAAATTTTCTAAACTGCGCTTTATCTTGTGTCAATGGACCGAAAATTGGCCAAAATACTGGCTGTTTTCCTCTAAAACACACAGTTGTTTGTGTTTTCATACGTATCCAGAAAACACAACAAACAAAAACAACCGAATCGCCTTTATATAAAGGGAAATACGCTTGTCGATATTATAAATGATTTTGTGTAGATGACGATGTAAAAAAAGCCAGCCAGCAGCATAACTATTAGAAGAGGCAGGACAAAAAACAACTATTTTGGCACATCCTTGCCAGCCGCGTCCTCTTGTCAAATTGTTGATTTTTCCTACTTCATAACGATATTCGAAGAAAAATTTCAAATAAATTTGATTGAAATTGAGCGGAAATAGCATTGATAAAAAATAAATATACAATATTGATAATAAAGGAAAATAACAGAAAAAAATAGGTTATTGAGAATAAACTATTTTTCTGTTGTTATTGCTGTCTTCTTTATAAATAACAACAATTGTTATCTATTTTATTGATAATAGAAATCAATAATTTAACATATGAGTGTGTTTTTTTCTGAAATTTATTTTAAAAAAAGACGCACCAGAAATATAGGAAGAAAAACAGGATATTTTTTTCAAAATTTATCGTCTTCTATAAATAGGAAATCCATTCTAAGTCTTAAGTAACTGGTTGTGTCGTCAGAAAATTGTTGGCAATATTTATAATTATTTTTAAACTTTTTTTTTGAACAAAGTCGCTGTAAACTTAAAAATAAGGCTTAAGGTGTGTGATTCATTTCGGTTTTAAACGTACAAAAGAGTGGTAGAAGAAGATTAAAAGGAGCATTCATTTTGTGTTAAAAAGACGAATTTCTTCTTTTCCATTTTGTCAAGATTATCTTCTTGTGCTTACACAAGTCTTGATCCCCTTCTCGTTCTGACCATAAATAATGGAATTTCTTTAATTGACGATTATGATAGGAGAGACCTGACCTGACTTGTTATGAAGATGCGCTGTAGATCACGCTTTGATTAGATCAGCAGGAGTGTATTGACAGAAAAGCCGCAATTTTACGTGGTGATAGATTTAAGGGTAAACCAAGCGTTTGTTTTCAGTTCTATTATGCCGAAATGGAAAATCTTGTCAGATAAATGATTGTAATTACGGGATAGATTGGTTTAATTCGTTTCGAGTTGTAGTCGACAATTTGCCAGATTAATCTAGAGAGTTAATATTCGAATCTTCTGTATAATGAATACGTTATCAATTTAAACAATAACTCTTTATTATTTGAGAAATAAATAAATAAATTCACTAATCAATAGATAATTTATAATTCATATTCACTAGAAGATTAATTGCATCACATTTACATCCACATCCTTTTCCTTTTTTGTAGCCGTTTCCTGGATACATTTCCCCTCAATAATTCAATGATTCATCAACCACAATTTAAGTAAATTGTTCTTCTTAAAAACAAAAAAAAAAAATAATTTGCGGAAAAAATCACATAAATGCCATTAGTTTTTTATTCGTTTTTTTTTTACTGGTAAATACAAAAATAAAATACTTGTGGTGTGCTTACATAAAATTAATCGTACCGTGACAACAAACTGTTGCCAAATTTTTTCTAAAAAAAAAATCCGTAAATTTGTCCGCAAAACGCAGGTATTGATTAGAAACAATTATTTGGTGTCAGTCAAAATTTTGAAAAAATACTCCAAAAGTGTAGAGTTCAGTTTTCGATTTTAAAAAAAAATGGAAATAAAAACAACATTAGCACCCCATTAGTTTTTGTTATGATGATTATGGTAGAGAACATGTGGCCCTTTTGCAAAATGCCGACTTATTCAACACCCCCTTATCATAATCTACTTATCGAGTGTATTTAAAACATCCTTGATATTTGATGCAAAAGTCACGTCAGGATGTATTCTAGTAACGTGCCGATGTTTTGTTTTTTAAGGGCATTTTTATGTTTCCGAAAATGGAATGTTTACTAAAAACTGATGGTAACATATAGTCAAAGGAAATATAAATATTATTTTTTGATTTTTAAGGGCTAAGGATGTAAGGGTGGATATTTAGACAGAACAGAAAAAAAATCAATTCAGTTTTATTGATGAATGAGGTAAGAAATTTTACGTCTGATTCATGTTGTTTTTACCTTGACTCCAATTCTGACCAGTATATTAAAATTTTTGTCTAGTTTTTTTTTTTAATTATTTCACCATATATACGAACATGTTTTAGCCTTTAGCTATTTGCAAAAAATCCTTAAATCATCAATTAATGTTTAGAAATTTGATAAAAGTCTTTTCGGTTGATTTCCCAAAATTTCCGCCTCCGGTTTCGTAAGTTATCCTGATTTATTATAAAAATTTTTTTTTTCCATACGAGTTGAATGTCGGTAATCCGTTAAAAACTTCCGTCGCGATCTGGTCCTTGACCGCATAATCTCAATTGTATACTGTTGTTTATCATTAATATCCTTTTATTCTCTACAATTCTTCCGTACTGAATTCCTACATTTCTTAAACAATGATTCTTCTGTTAACTTTCAATTAGTAAACGATAGTGAATTTGTATTTTTCCCTTTCATCGATCACGACCGGATGACACTATTACATCACTAATTGTAGAAAAACGAACGTGCAATACTCAATTCTACAATTACTTTTCTTTATAACAAACTTTTAAATTTGTTAAAAAATCGATTAATAAGAAGGTTAATATTGGAAATCCATGTTGTAGAGAATTGTTGCATTTTAAATTCATAATAGTGGACCAAGGTTGGCACTGTAAAACGAGAACACGAAAAAGCTTTTCATTAATTTAAATGA
Source organism: Lydus trimaculatus (assembly GCA_037414755.1). NCBI lineage: Eukaryota > Metazoa > Arthropoda > Insecta > Coleoptera > Meloidae > Lydus > Lydus trimaculatus. The sequence goes on along the minus strand of JAZBGY010000366.1, from coordinate 22,604 downwards.
AGCATGAAAATCATCCTTGGCCCTCCAAAAAAAATAAACAAACATTGAAAAACGATAATCTAAAAAAAAACAACATATATTTCCAACCACCGGAGAAATGTCGATTTATTCGTTGTTGGTTTCGACCAACCCCCTTACAGAAGAAACAAATTGGTGAATGTATGTGGTTTGAGTGGTGCTATTTTTAAATAACTGCCAAAATACAGCAACTTTAGCGAAAGAATTGTAATTCAAGATACGGATCTTGCTTAGCTTGTTTTTTTTTTCTCCTAGTAGCCTTTTTCATATATTTTTTAGTAAGACTTCCTCTCTGGATGAAGAAAATTGAATTTTTGTTTATTGTGTAGAAACAGTACGAGAATAATTTTATTGTAGACGTAAAGGAAATTTCATTAAATATTTCTCAATACGCGTCTATATTTTCCCGTTTCTTCTCCTCTATTTTTTTTTGCAAGCATCCCCAAATGACTGAATTATTGAATAACATCCGCCTTTCCTCAGAATATTATTGCATTATTATTTTGTTTATAAATATTGATTGGGTCATTATTATTATTACAAATTTGATTGTTTATTGATTAAAATTCAATAATGTTAATAAGTTGTTTGTTTGTTTAATTTTTTTCTATTTTATTTTAAATCGGATATATCTAATTACATCAGTACAATTGATTATTACCAAATACCGGTGATTCCATTTAATTCACAAACTAATTAGGTATTCAAACCATATAGGATGTGTATATGTGTTATGTGTTTATAAAATCCAAAACAGTTGAATTTTATTTGGGACGAGGCTAACACCTCATTGAGTAACCAAACAAAACGTTGTACTGAAAAATGACGGCATCTGTATTTGTTTTAAAGTGCGATTCAATGCAAATTTTTGTGTGAAGAAAAATTGGATTTCAACAACAACAACAACAAAAAATAGAGCGGAAAATTCTTGCGATCATTGTAAAACTTATGGTTTGTAATATAGAAGGTGCATCTTCATTTTTGGCCATTTGATAAGAACACTTGTTCCTTAAGAACTCTGTAGGCCAATTTAGGAACAATGCTGATTAGTAAAATTGGAAGCTACAAGTTTGCTAATGGTTGTAGTTTTTCGCTTAAGGCTCGCTATATCAGTATCCATGCTCAGTATTTTGCTTCTAAATTTAGCATACAGATGAGGATTGAGACACATTCGTCTTTAAAGTGAAACGTTCCTACATTCTAGGCCCTGTACCTCTAAATTGAACGCTAAGGCAGATCACTACGGATAATTTTGTTAAACAGCATTTTATGCTGTAACTTTCGACAAATGTGAACATTGGACCTAAATCTACAGTGAAATTATGTTCTCACAGTGTATCTGTAAACGCAATTTTTGCCGTTTTAACAAACAAGCCAGCTTAATCTTCAGTTCTAAGAACAGAACTTAAGTCTACTGCAATGTATATTTTATCACAATTTAACTGAAGAACTGTAAATTCAGATTTTGTAAATTTTCAGTTGTATTCTTGCGTATTTTGACAGACTTGTGTCAATTCTTCTTATCTGTAGAAGCTCATTGTCCTGTTAGAACTACAGTTTTTTCAATGAACTGTTCGGAAAGTACGATAAAAAAAGATACAAATCGATCTTGATACTTTATGTTTCCTGACTTTTTCTTACAACTAGTGCAAAGAAGATCTTTTTGAAGTAGTCACAGTTCTTCTATCCTTCATTCTTCATTCTTATGATGCAGGCTTCCAACTGATTTTGACAGTGTGTAAGCCAATTATAATTTACTTCAAAAATTGTGCTCCAAATTCGAATTATTGCAATTTTAAAAGATTTGAAACCGAAGATACCCATGTTATCAGTGATAAAATTAAGATTGCTTTTGATCTAGGACAATGGTTCCCAAACTTAATTTTCAGCAGAGCCCTTATGCAATGTTTCACATATCGTGGACCACTCGCAAACATCTACAACACATCCTAATCTTTAGATAAAATCGTAAGAAAATTTAAGACTTGGCAAATGGTATATGAAAGAATTTTCCATAAAACTAAATTCCATGAAATGATTGCAAATTGTTTTGCTAATATTATGGTACCTGCCCTACGAAACCCCAAAATTATTTCGTGGACCACCAGGCTTCCACGAAACACATTTGGCAACCACTGATCTCATGATGAGAACCTATTGGAGTCATATGTGTAGGAGGAGCTGGACGATGAAAACCTCATTAACATTTAAGGAGAACTTGCTTAAAGTGATCCAAACGATAATAATGACGCAAAAATTGATGTGATTTGAGAAATCACCCATTTTGCATGCGTTAATTATCCCGATTACCGCGGATTTGAGTAGCGGGATGTTTCTTCCTAGAACAGCACACATTTTTTCAGAAACAACGTAGCACAAAATTGGTTGTTTAATAATTTTGTGCAATGGAAAATATTTGATGACTTCAATAATGAATGTTGATAGCAAACAGTTTTTAAGTTAGCAACCAGGCTGGCTCCTCTCCTGGTGAACGTTGAATATAAATATTCTTAGAGGGTAGTCGAATATTTCACGAAATACTCATTTCATTTATTAAATGTTCAAGAACTTACGTATAGTATTCTAGAAACAGTTTCCTCGTAGTGTTGTAGATGAGATAGTTATTTCGAAATAGTGATACATTTTATTTTTATTTTTAAAGAGAATCGTTGGATAATTCACGAAGTTTTTACGGTTGTACTTAGAAATTCGGTCGATAGACTGTATATTGTTATTTACAATAAAATACGCAAATTATTAAACTTTCAGTTTATTAATAATTTGTAAACGCAGTAAAAGCAGACTTATAAAAAAATTGATAAACTTGGAAAAGTTGCTTTTATTATATAGATAGAATAGATATGGAAATTTCAATTTGAATCCCATTTACACTTGTTAGAATTCATCATATCGATAATATCCAAAACAAAAACATTAAGAAATTCTAATATAAATTCGTTGTTTTTTCCTGTTCGATAGAATTTATCTCTTTTAGCATAGAGTGTGGATAAAAAAAACTACATGTATATCTATATGGGAAGGTCACATATTAAGTTCAAGTCGTAGTGAAAGCTGGCCACTACCAAAAAAATCCGCAATATTACATAATCTGTATTTACCAAAAAAAAATTATGTTAACATCAATAAACAATGATGTCTTAACACATTTCAACAATATTTAAGTCTTTTTTTTGCAAAAAAAAGCAAGTTTTAAATCGAATTAATTGATAGAATGTTGTCAATTGTTTATTTATGTTATGTATAAGTTACAAGGGTGTCTTGTAATCGGTATGATACATTACCGACCCTGTACTACTGTGCTGTTTACCTCTTACAATAAACCATCTAATAGTAAAATGTGTGTGTTCCACTTTTACCGGATATACGCACTTTACATTCAAATGTTCCCCAGAATATATCACTTTAGTCTTTTAATTTAACAACAATTATTACAACATATCGGTTTAAAATAATTTAATGTTATTAATTCAATTGTTCTTTCTCAATAACCGCCGTGTGTTACTGTTTTTTTTTTCCTCACTTGTTTCTCTACATCTACATCCTTTCTAAATCGATAAACTTCATATAGGAAACTACATTAAAATTTGCTTTTCCTTTATTTGTAATAAATATTATCCTTGACAACTGTGGCCGCCAGACTGTGAAATTTTTGCCTTTAGCCATTCTTGTTTAGTATATGATATAATAATTCTTTGGTAGTATTTCATAAGAGCTTTCCTTTTTTTTTTCGAGAAAAAAACAACAACAACAAAACAAACAAAATTGTAATCCCAGTGGATTTACTCTCGTTTATTTTTCTATAATATAGAAAAATTCTTCTTCAGTAGATATTTTTAGAATGTCTGTCTTAAGATTCTTGTGCTATTTTCAACATACAACAGGTGTTTTATACTTAAATGTGTCGATATGATGAAATTGTGTGTGAGGAGCCCTAGAGTGTCATTAACATATTTTGCATTTTTTCTCCAATGTTGTATAACGTATAAGATGCCCACCATATTTTCGGTCTATCAAATGTGTCAAGTGGTTAAGCCTGAACTTTACTCATATGTCACCCCTAATAAACAAACATCTATATGGATGTTCGAGGGGTGTTATCAAAACTATATAGATATAATGAGTGTTGTGTGAATTTCTTTTATCATTGGAAAAATACCGAATGTTAGACAAGATTGGGTCAAGATATACACTTTATCTACTTTATTTTGTTTGACTTGACTCCAGAAAAGATAGAGAGGCAGTAGTCACTATGAAGGGTTATTATTGATAATTGTACTAAAGTAAAGTTGAGTTGGCTAATTTAATTTAAACGGAGTGTATATCCTACGTATTCTATTTTTATAGATTACGTTGTTTTTACGCGATAAATTCGCTTAGTAATAGAACGACTTATTATTGTTTGATCATAAAAGCGAGTGGGTATTCGTACGTCACGTGGGCTACGTTCCGAATTACTAGATACCGTGTTATACGAAGCATGTTATTATACTCTGTGTGTGTGTCGAGCTTAAATTTTTACTGGGATCGTGTTCTATGAGTACTCTTACAATTTTTTCGTTTCTATATCGCAAGAGTCATTATTTTCATATGTGATTTATTAAGTGAAATTCAGACTTAAAAATGAGACGGTTATCTGCAAACAGTGACATAATCGAATTGTATAATTTACCGGAAAATATCTATTTGGCATACTTATTTTGTTGTAATAAAATTCAAATATCAACTACATAATTTTATCATATCTTTACTTTATGATGATATTTTCTAATCTTTGAAAATTGTAAAAAGATGGTTTTATAAAGGAACATTTTACACCATGACCAACTTATTTAAAAATAACTTAAAAGACTACTTGAGTCTTACATATTACCAACTGTAAAATACAAACAAAAGAAAATGTGTCTTATTTTGTTGGAGAACGTTATAAATATTGATTTCATCGTTTTTTTTTCTTCCAACAACTTTTTTTTTGTTGTTTTTTATATGATACCATCCATCTCCAACAATAACAACAACCAACAATGAAACATTTGATAGATTTCAGTAATTCAATATTGAAGAAAACAGTTTTTCTTTTACCTCAGGTCAGTGTTTATATCTAAACAATTTTCCACGACAATAGATTGTCATAAACATGAAATAAAATAGAACTTGTACAGAGAATATTATGGGGAAAATGTTCGAATAGTGAAATTTGTGGTTTTAAAACAAATCTATGTTGGGGGGAAAACCATAATCAATGGGACAAGTGGCATTCGATTTGACCCAGATGTGGCTGAAATCGTTGGACAACACCCAAATTTGTCGAAATACAGTCTTAGTAAAACGTGATTTATTGAAATCTATTAAATAATCACATATTAACCGGACATTAGTCATAACATACGCCTCCATTGAGTCGAAAAAAAAACCCATTGGTACAGTTTTTCTAATTGAAAACAAGGCTATATTTGGTAGGTATTGTTGCAACCAGATCCTCTATTGTTGGCATAATAAATCAACAAAAAAAATTAACAATATGTATAGAGATATTGAGAATTTGTTAAATAAATGACGATAATTTATTTGAAACTTGTAATTAAAGGTAATTGGTTAATTTTATTATTAGTTATGAATATACGAGAGTATGTTAATTAGTTTTAATGTGTGACAAATATTAATTTGAAAGATACCAATGTGACACGTTGATTTAATGGAATTGTGACAGGTTCACACAGTGGCGCTTTGGTCCATTTGGTTTCATTCCCAAAAGAGACACAAACTGTGTCCCTTTGTAACCTGATCTATTGGTATCTTTTTACTCTCTACTGTATTTGAGTGTGTTTTGGGGGTTGATTTCAATTCCCAAGTGTCACACACATAGAGAAAAAAAAACTGAAATTCTTTCGTCTCCCTGTCTATTTATCGAATTTTATTAAAATTTACTGTAATGATTCAGTCAGCGCTTGTTTTATTTGATTTTCAACAAGAATTTGAGTTTGAAGTTATTTAAAATAAAATAATTGGGGAATAATTAGAAGTTGAGGGTTTGATTAACATTCGAATGGAAGTTTACACAACACATCTCTAAATTAATATTTTTTTGCTCTTAATCATCATTGCCAATTCAATAAAACTTCTTCTTCTAAACCGCAAAATTTTCAATTTCTCCATTATTCGTTAGTTAGTTGATTTGAATCGAACTAAAACTTTCTAAAGGAATAGAACAAATTGATTGTCAGATCTAACAAATATCGCAATTTTCATGAAAACCTAGAGTATGCGTGTATGTGTGGTAGTTGTAGGCAGAAAACATCAGCATTGCCACCAACAAAAAACCCACCACTATTACAGCTACAACCACCGCCACCACCACCAATAACATAGCCACCACCACCACCGCCACCATCAGGGTGACCTTCCTTATTGAGCGGCGTCGAGGCCGGGGGTAGGTTTTTGGTTGCTTAGTTACGCTTGCTCCGTTAGCTAATATCCCGTACCGTCAAGGCCAACAACAGCACCGTACACTGACCCACCTGTTTGGAGCTTGATTGATTACCAACGCCAGACTGAGCATGCTTTTCAATCAACTCTTCATCATCATCGACAACAACATTTTTTAGTTCATCACCACTAAAATGCTTAATTTAAGCATATTATTGCAATAGGCTGTCTACATTTAAGAGTATGCTGTAGTGATAAGGCTGTAGCTAATGGAAATTTTTCGTTAATTTTAAGATCGTCAAAATATACTTCTAGTTGGTAGAATAGTTATGATACTGTTGAAACTCTTTGATTAAGTAGTTAAGGACGGAGTAAAGCTGGCGTTACAAAGCTTTGATCACTGGTGGAAATTAGAGGGTTAATTGTACTGCGAATTTAAGCCACGCGATGTAGGAAGTTATTATTTTTTCCTACATTTTGGCCGCTACTGTTAAAAAAATGTTCAAACCTGAAACCACAATTTTTTTATTTTCTAAACATTTTTTTCTAAAGCCAAAGCGATTAACAAATCAACAGACCTCCCACTTTGTACGTCGGGTAACTCTCCAAAGTTTCACTTCATATTAACAATTACATAGCAACTTGTCTTTGTTTAAACACCACCATACATTCTAACAAGATCGTATTAACAAAAGCAAAAACGTTTTTCCTGAAATACACCTCTCTACACCTTTGTGCCAAACAATACATAGTTTGCCAATTATACAAATTTCAAAGGAAAAGTTCTCTTTGAATTTATCCGTACTTATAGGTACGTAAATATCAAAATCATTATCATCAAAATTGATAGAAAATCCTCCAACAATCATAATAAGTGAAAGCGTCGCGACGACATTTCAGAATACGGCAATGTTTAGTTGTCGGGGTGTGGAAGATAGAGAGGGAGTACTGACGCTGTCTACGACCTCGACCTTGGCCGCGTCCTGAACCTACCCCAATATACCCTACGGCCTACCCTTAAGCAATGTCTACCTTCTCCATCCGCCCACTCACATTTACAAGCTTTCGCTTCCAATCTAAGTATGTATATACTTATCAAGCATATTTTGCATTTATTTATTTATAAATGAATTACAATTATGTATATGTCTGAAATTGATGAATTCCTTAGTTAGTTGTGATGTAGTGTGCGTGTTCACGTTTGCTCAAATTTTTTCCCTCTAGCGAATAGACATATTTTTTTGTTTTTTTTGTTTTCATTTTTTTGCCAATCAGTATCCCTTGGGTCATTTTGTACAAGTTTCTTAATGATACCTATTGGTTCAAATCGAGCATTTTCTTCTATTGATTCGAATTCTATAGAAGAACAGAAGAGAAAATTGAAAGGCGGATTAGTGGAAAACCCTGAGACCTGTACGAAATAGGACGATGACATGGGGGGAATTTCATTAAAATAGCAGACACGATCGATAAGAACTTCCGTGTTTAGTATTAATGAAATAAGGATTCACATCAGTGAAACTGCTGTTTTTTTTTTTGCTCACGTTATGTGAAATCAAATTTCCCGGAAAAATAGTTTCCTCTATATACCTACATTTTTTTTTTTTGGTTATTCGATAAAAATAAAGTCGAAACGTTTAAAATTATACTTTTTGACTGCTACATGAGTTTCGTTATGTCATACGATAACCAGCCAAAAATTTTGACATTGTAACGAATTATGAGCCAAAATACCATCTGATACTATTTACATATAGAAAGTTGTTGTTGTTTCAATAATACACGTGTCTATTTTGCTACTAATGAGACTGTCAGAAAAATAGAATTCAACACATTTTCATAGAAAGGAAGAGAAAAAAAAAGCAGTGGAGGATCCTTCCTTAAAAAAGCCGATTTAAATTAGAACTAATTTCGGAAAAAAGTTTAAATATTGAAAGGAAAAGTTAACAGTGGCAAGAATTTTTTTTATCAACGAAATAGAAATTTGAAAATGCCAGCTCTGGGCGTTTTCAGACTAGTCAACAAAGTTTGCTTTAATGCGCAAATATAGCTTGAATATTGTAAATGGTAGAAATTTCTCCCTGTTTTTTTTTTCTGTTCGACTCTCCATAAATACAGAGACGTATTAGGATAATATGAGACCCTTGGGGGTAAAGGAGTCGCGAATGCAACAAAATTGATGGTTTTATCGTCCTACTGGGACATAATAAAACATACATATAGAGATAGCGGACAACAAGAACTACAAATAGGTAAATAGGTTGACAAATGAATGAAACAATAACTCGCATCTTTGTCATATCTGTTGTAACTTCTTAAAGCTTCCCAATACCTTCGAATTATTAAAAGAAACTCGACATATCTAGGCTGTATTTCGACAAATTCTGATGTCTTGCAACTGTTGAAATACATGTCCCACACTATCAACCCATTTATTCTAAATTTGCTTTAGACCCTATTCAGACACGGCGGAAACCGCGCGGTTTCGCGGCGGATCCTATTTACATAACCGTCTACCTATATTTGTTCACACTTGTCCGCATGGACCAAGGATCCGCAAATCAACCGCAGAAAAATTGATCAGTGCGGTTGTTTTACTCAGGATGCAATTAGGTCGCTCAGTTGCAAGGCGGTTGCCGCATGTTGAAGATGTATGCCACCATACTGACTGACTGAAATATAGCTTAGATGGCGCGATGCGCGCGGTTACCGCGTATCTAAACAATTATCAATTTTCACGCGGTTCTAACCGCGCGGATTCCGCCGTGTCTGAACAGGTTCTTAAGGTTTGTCTTCTAAACACAATTTTTCGTATTGCATAAAAATTGGCCGCTAACAGTCTCAAAATGCTTGTCATCAACCTAATCCAGCTCTGTCTAAAAAAATCAAATATGTACGGACATAGATATCCACATATTGCGGAAGAAAAATGTCTTAATTTTAATTAAAATTTGTGTTCCAACATAATTAATTTGTAACTGAAACTCGTTAATATAATTTGATTATTGAACAAATAGCCTTTAGGTTTGCTATATGCTAATAAAGGACGTATTCCTCTGGCCCGGAGAAATTACGGCTATACTGTTAATCTTGCTTTTTTGTTGTTATTAATTAATTAATTAATTACTATTTTTTATCCTTGAAAGGAGCATGTGGTCCTCTACTTGTTTATTTCATTAATTTTTTTTATTTGTTTTATTTCAGGTGAGTGTTCTATAAATATAACAGCCCCAACATAGGTGAGTTATAATAATCCTTCCTTCTATTCTATAAATTTTCACAATTTTTAAAATGAATCCAAATCTGAGGGTGGACAAAATGTATTTTTCCATTAGTGGATTGTTATTGAAAAATTTTCGCTTTTAATGGTAGATTTATGCGCCAGTTCATTGTAAACTTTTAACGAGTGGCTTTATTGATTTTCCTTTCGTTTTCCACGACAACAGCAGTATAACGACGACGAGGACGGCCTCGAGCCTCACCCAATATATTCTTTGTTTGCTTTCACTGACACTGCGCCAATATTTCGCAATTAACCAAATACACCCCTGACCATTTGAGGTTTTTTTTCTTTTTTTGCGTTTATCAGATACCTAATCATAAATATTACGAAGAAAAAATCTATTTTTTTGTTTTTTGTTTTTGATTAAGGGTCATTTGTTGGTTGAATGTGAAATTTGATCTATGGTAATTTTATTAGGTTGTTGTAAATGAATAACGGGTTAATGTGGTGATGTTGTAATGGGGATGTTTGTCTGGTCCGAATATATATCTTGTTTGTTGAATATTGTTGATTTCAAGTGTAGGATGAGGATTAGCGGTTTGGAATAACTATAAATCGTTATACAACTAGAGGGTCGGAAATTGTTAACTTATGTTGAATTTATGTTACATTACACGAATATATGTTTGATTTTGCTTATTAACAGAATTCATCAAACTAAAAACAATTTACTGTGATAATTGTTTGTAATAAGAAACTCTATATATAGAATTTGGCGAACAATCCCTAAAATCTAAATACAAAATTTACCTATCGTAACATTCTAGGGTCGATACTGTTTTATTTTATTTTTTTTTGTTACCACGGATAACATCAAGTTCTTGCTATACTTCGATACAAACAAATTATAAATGAACCAGAACTTGTAATTTAACACTTTGTTAATTTATGTAAAATGTCAATTCAGGTGTTCAGATACCTATTTGCCTAATGTTGAGATCCGTTAGTTGGTATCTGTATTGCATAATTAATTACATTTAAGATAGGAACAGTGTTTTCAACCATTTAGGACGAGATAAGTACAACATTTACATAAAGTTATTTTAAATCTTTCTCTTATATCTCTACCATATCTAGAAATATTGTTATTTCGGTTCAAAGAATTCTCTTAATCCATCAAGTTTGCGTGTAATGCCCATGAAATGGAGAGACACAAGAAAAGAGAATTTATTACATATTTTGTTCACTAGAGGAAAATGGCATGCTATTTATGGAAAATTTATAAATGCTACAATTGTAATATTGTTATCTACCACAGATACGAATTCATCTAAATTACCAACAGAAAAAAGACTAATTTTTGATCTGTTATAAATAATTTCCGTGGCATGAATCTAACCAATCTTAAACCACAACAGACACCAATGGTGTGAAACTTTCAGTTCAAGACTATTATAACACCTCCCTTGACATAATTAATTACATCCCCTTTTAACTAATGAAGTAATACGAGCTAAATAGACGGCGGGTTGGTTAGTAGTGCTCATAAGGTCAATTATTAAGTTTCTCAACTTAAAACATAAAAACATATTAAGGGTATCCGTAAAACAACCACCATATACAGTATAAACTTTGGACTTAAACAACATTAAAGGGTTTTAGTAATTGGGAACAACTTCATCACCGGACAGACATAATACGTTAACAAAGAAACATAATTAGCTTGAAGGCAGGACTGTCTTTTACAGAAATGATGTGGGTACTTGTTATCTGTCTGTGTGGAATAACTTTTCGAAAAGACCTCACAAATCACTAAAAACACTGTTTCTAGAATTTAAATCACGCAATTCTTTTGTTCTTGTCGTTTTTTTTTCTCTTGTTGTTTTTTCTCTCTTTATCATACAAAAAGTTGTGAAAATTGTTGTTTCTTTACGAAAAATACTTTATTCGAAAGCGAAATTGTTTCCTTGAACTTCGCCGATAATCAAACAAAAACATAGTGAGGATAGAGTGGGGAAAAAAAGCAGTAACGATAAAAAGAGAGAAGCGTAGAGGGCGATAGAGAAAGTAAGCGAGAGCTTTCCGGGCGCCAGACGTTTTCATCGATTTTCACTGAGCTTTCACTCTCATTCCATCTCAATCGTTCCAACATGTTATTTATGCCTATCCGCCAATCACAAATCAGTTCTGTGTTATTTATGACTGATCTCGCCGGGCATACCGTCTGGTTGCCGGAGCAACCCGACTCGTCCAAAACTTCCGCAATACCTCACCTGCAAACACACCCCAAATTATTATTATTTTTTTCTATCTTAAAACAACATTTAATAATAGAAATGAAGTAGAATCCATTTTTGTTTTGTTTTGGTGTATGTTAGAATTAGTAGATCAATGGTTTGTATATAAAATATGAAATGAAGTGGCTTAATCTGGTTTGAAATTGGTGAGGTATCAAAGACAAATATTTATTTTGTGTAGTTTCCAGTTGAGACCTGAAGCTAAATTGGAACTGATAGATGATTTCCACAAACAAAAGCCTGAAACGTAGAACAAGCAAGGCGGGTACGTTTAGAATGGGGGTGTCTGGAATAATACTTTAGATTACAGTCATATCTAATTTTCGTATTTGTTAGATAGAATTTGTTTATTAGTTAGTTTATAAATAACTTGAATACAGATATGTATCTTATTGTAGAAAATGATTTGGTGTAAATGAGATGGATGTAGAAAAGATAAATCCGTGAAACTTTCCAGACTTGAATTTATCACGGATTTGTCAGAATTTCTGGATGAAGGACTGAATAGTCTGATCCCCGGGCACATCTCATTTCGGATATTGTTAGATAAAGTCATTTTATGCTTTTATAAAGATTTATCGCAGACATTAATTGGATAAATTCCTCAACTATTTTCGAAAAATATATGAAAAAGATCGTTAACTGGAAATGTAATTTTGGTGGAGGCGCCGGGAGACTCGCCTATTAATTCGTCTAATTTAAATAATAATGAACGTATTTCGATAATAAATGTGTTGTTTACAACATTATTGTGAGACAAATAGTCTGCGACGCAATAGCAAGAATACCGGAAAGGGAAAGCGACAAGCGTCCTGACGCTAAGCGTCTAAGGGTTGAGGTAGGACGGCGCATGCTCAATTATTCTATTGAAAAGTGAAATTCACCCACACAACATCGTTGAAATGCTAGTGAAACTGAAAGAAAGTAAAAGTCGACATTTTCAAACTATTTTCATAAAAATATCTTATAATCCATACAAATCTGTTAAAATTTATTCGACGCTTGTTTGCCTTGTAGAAGGATTTATTTGTTTTTTCCTTTGAAACGTATATGAAAATATTGGAGATACGTCAACCGATTAGCTTATAGGATTAAATTGAGCGGCTAAATATTGGGGGCGAAATGAGTTTAATAATAAAAAAAAAAACATGAGTCACTACTGTCTTCATTTGGTACCGGTACTAAACAGAAGTTGGCGCTAAATTGTCAAGTTGAAGAGAGAAATAAGGATGTCAAGGCATACCAGTTGATGTATATCCAGATTCTAGATGCTTGTAACTACATAAATAAATTTTATTATATATCTACATGTTTAGTTGGGGTATTTTTTATGCTTATTTGGGTCGACATAATGTTTTTACCTTGAAGTACTGTCATACGATAAAAATTTATGAATACAATAAGTTATATATGGTTTATCGGGTGGATGTTTTGTGTAAAAACAAATAATAATTGTAACAATTGTTTATATACATTGCCATTTATGATTGATGTTTAAAAATATAAAAATGTTAATCGACCATTTGGTTACGTTGTACGACGGCTTCTTTCTCCTTTAATCCCAAATAGATGAGAGAATTTACGTGAAATATGCTGTAATTTATTGCCAAAATCATACATTTACCCTCTTATAACGCTCTTATTTTTTTACGTTTATATCCTTCAAGATATTGAAGAAGTAAATAGAAAGTTGGATGATTAATAGAAAAAAACGTCGACATTTCAATCTCATTATAATTTCCGGGAAGTCTTATAGTTTTCAATTTGTTTCCAGATTATTTCAATAGTCGAACTTTCTCGATAGTTTCAGTAATTTACTTTTAACTCAGCTACTAATTAGTGTATTTAACAAAACGAATGTTTTTAGTGGAAATTATACTCCAACTTTCTCAGTTCTATAAAAAATTGGAACAAGAAATTTTCATTTATCAAGATAAAAAAAAAACGCTAATTTGCTAAAATTGGAAATTATTCAATTTTTTTCCACATATAAATTGCGGTAGAATATATACAAAAACGTACAGAAAGCACAAAAGCTGGACTTTATTTTTTCATTGTCTTACTCTATTTAAAAACTCTCCTAAACCATCAAGTCTGGATATATAATTTTTAAATAGTCATATTTCAGGATTCATCCCTCTATTTGCCCAACCATCGTCTGCCTGTCAGACAATAACAATAAATTTGCCTCTAATATTTTCCACCAAAACAAAAGAGTCAAAATTATAAATTACCCTTTAGTTTTAGTAATTCATCTGTCTGAAATATTAGTGATAATACACGTATGTAGACATTGTAGACTAGATTGGTTCGATAGCAGACAGCCCTGACCCCGGTTACTGGAGAGCGGCTTGAGTGCGTCTGATGCGTCACGACGCTTTCTACGCAGACTGGTACTGGTTCCCTCGGTAACCGACACGTCGCGTCCATCGAAAATGCCCGTACCTACGCATCTACACAAACATACACACACACACACACACACACACACACCTATATACAAACATTTGATAAGCGTCTCGACGGGTTGTTTTCCTAAAAAAAAAGCCGAGGTAATTGCAGATTCCCAGCTGGTAGTTGTGTGGAGGCGTCGGTGAACAACTTCTCCAACTCCATAGGGGTTGGTTGTTGTGGTAGCATCAACAGCAACAACATAGGCAATGATTTCGATGATGGTGGTAGTGGTGGTGGTGGTGGTGGTGGTGGTGGTGGTAACGATAGTAGTGGGGTGATGAGTCGTCTGGAAAATCTGGCCGTCGCGACGCATTTTCTCCCTTACTCTTCACTTCACTCTTCAATATATTATCATGAATTTGTTATATTGCGTCGCCAGCGTCGCTCTAATCGTTTTACAAGTAAATAACAATATTTACATTGTTCGCTATTATAGGAATATGCACAGTAGGTTGGGAAGGTCACGGATAACAAACATGTATAGAAAAAATACAAGTTCTCTATTAAATTAAAAACGAAAGCTCTCAAGCTCTGTGTAAACAAACAAAAGTAATTTGTTGGAAACAATTACAGTTAAAAATTCGATATTTTTTCGAAATAAAAACAAGAAAACATTGAAACTGGTCGTGTAAATATCTCAAAGATCATTAGCAGACTTCCACATGTCATAATTACAAATGGTAAATGGTATAATTTCAAATATAATGGGCTACACATGACATAGCGTCTATCCTCAAACAAATTCAACAGTTTATTGCATCTTTAGCTTTAGGTTGAATTTTGTTGTTTATTTATTCAAGAATGTTACTTACTTTAACCACAGAAAATAGTCCAACAGTTCTCGAATAGTTTTCTCATTCCATTTGAAATTTAATTATGTTCATTTTACTTACAATGCCTTTTTAGTTCTAGTTGAGAAAATTTAGAAAAAATATTTGATTAAATTATATACGCAAGAAAACATGAAACATTAAGACAGCTCTATTGAAATGATGTTTTTCAAGTGTTTCCGCTTATTAAAAACAACTCTAGTTTGAGTTTTATATAATTTCCAGTTAGTTGTCTATTAAACATTTTCTTTAAACAAAATTATTAATTATTTAAATTGAAAAGGAAGTCTTCAAGCTACAACCGAAGCTTGTTAATAATTCAAATTGCAATAAATCAGATAATCATTTCAATATAAAATATACATCCTCTATGTAGTTATTTGAAAACATTTCCGCCCACTTTTCCATCTTTTCCCTTTCATCAATAAACAAATATTCTTAATTATTAGACTGAATAGAATAAGAAAGTTGGATTTTGTTGTAATGAAAGCGATATTATTTGTAACAAAACAAGGGAAATTCTAATTGTTTCACTTTTTACTATTTTCCAACATTAATGAATGTTCAATGTTCGTGCAATATTGTTTATAAAACTACTCAATTGTCTGTAAAAATAGTTGATTTTGCATAAACAATTAGCAATTTATTCTAATTAGGCAACACGTAAAACTGGCCAGAAAGGCAGACAACAATCATTGATTTCTTCCTAAATTGACCCATTTACTACTTTCCCATCTTCATTTTTTTGTGTTGGAAAATTTCATGATATTAGTAGCGTGATTTCCAACATCCGTCCACCTGTCTGACAGAATTTTAGAAAAAAATTAACTAAAAAGAAGTAGCAGACAGACATCCCGTCGTCTGTTCCAATTATCTCAATTTATCCGACATTATTACCGATCAATTTTTGTTTTGTTTTGTCTATTGCATTGAATCAAAATAGGCAATAATATTCCATAAATCAATACCAGTAGTCATTTGAGTATTTAACGAACCATGAAAATTGCATTCAAGTGAGAAATAGATCAAGTACATGGTTACAATTTGTTTTTTTTTTTATGTTTTAATGAATCAACAAATACTACAGATCGATGTGCGTTTGATTTTATAAGAATTATATTTCGCGGTTTTGACCGTGGCCAATTCGTTTTTGAAATGGCAAGATCAGTTATTCGAGGCTATCTTTATTTATCAATTTTTTTTTTTGGTCTGTTTGTTTGCGCTTGTTGCCTCATTTGAAAAACAGGAATTAATGTAAAATATACATTGAAAAAGAATATAATGAAGATGCAGGTAGAAGAACTTTGTTTTTGTTTATGCATTTTTTTTGTTGTTTTTTTTTTGTTTGTTTGAAGGAAATAAAAAACTGTATATTAATGTTTCTTGAAATATTCTCGATTTAACTTGGTAACTGGTAATTTTATTCAAATTTTTTCTCGTAATATTAAAAATAAGAAGAAATGTCGTCTTATTGTTGTTGTTGTTGTTGTTAAGAAGAAAACAAAATTGTGAATTCATGCTTATCTCTCTATAGTTTTGTTAACTTTCAATGAAACTTTATTCTATAAGAGGAAAGCAACATTACCATCAATGAAATTATCATCAAATTGTGGATTTTCATTAAAATAAAGAAAAACTTCGATTATCGCGGTTTATAATTTGGTACCAAAAATCCAATGAAGGCGCTCCAAATACGAATTATCATGATTTTAAAGGATTTGAAATAGGAGATATCCATGTTATCAGTGGCAGAACTAAGATTGTCTTTGATCTAAGACTAAAACATGATAAGGACCTATTGAAGTCACACATTAAGGAGCTGGACAATAAAAAACCTAATTAACCTTAAAAGAGAACCTACTTAAGGTGCTCAGATCGGTGATAATCACGAAAAAATTGACGTGATTTGGAAAAACCGTGGTCTGTTTGGTGGCAACAATAACAGCGGTAATCGGGGTATTCATGTACGCTCCAACACTTATTTATACTTCGTCTATTTTGACTCGAACTTTAAAAGATCAAAAGATATTACGATTCGGCCCGCATTGCTAGTAATAGCAATAGAGTAAAGACAATCACGTATCATTTTAGGTTCTAGAGACAATAGATTAGTTGGACTACTTCGGAGTCAAGTTAAGCATAATAAAATGGATGTGGCATATTTTGAATCTGTTGATCGCCATAGATACGACTATCTAGAAACATAGGGGAAAAACTCTAACAAATAGAATATTACAGTTTTACCCACAGTTGAAAAGAGATATATAGAAGATGATATTTGCTGTCTCTATCGTAGGCTACGTAGAAACATTACGATTGCAATAAGTAAGAGAAAGATGAGAAATTGCATCACAAAAACGATAAAAATGAATGAAAGTTGTACGCTACAATTATTGAGGGGAAACCGCCCATCTTATCTCTGTTCAGCACGTGCAAAGATTATAAAACTGTCCCATTTCATGTAGTTTCTCCAATCAAATGATTCAACCTGTATGTTCTTTCTTCCATTCATTCCATAACTGTTCCTACTGACCATCAAATATCGCGATTTTCGGTTATAGACACATTTGATCCGATTAATACAAAAGATTAGTTGGATTACTTCAGAGTCAAGTTGAGTATGGCAAAATAGATGCGGTATATTTTGTATCTGTTGCTCGCCATAGAGTGGTTTCACTGTATTCAATGCATATTTAAACTTTGAAGATTAAAATAATGAAATATACAAAAGAATGCTTAATTGTGATGCACAGCAGAGAAATAGTGAAACGGAAAGTAAATTCCATTTTATTTAAACGATTGGGAATTTATGATGCTAATAGTAACTGAATTTTGATTAACTATTTCCGATGTGTCATGAAAACTAATTAAATTTTTCGACAAATATACAAAAATCAATATAATTGGTAATAACATATCTAGTTTTGATTCATTTGTTACTGATTAAATCAAATGACTAGAGGTGGTTCTGGAACAAAAATACACACAGGTTGAGAACTAGTTCACTGTAGAGGTACGCCCACATCATCAGATAATCAGATACAACAACATGTGAACTCTATTGGCTAATGTGAAACACTCTCCGACTAACCGGACATCGGCGAAAGTCGCCTATGTTACCAGCCTGTGTATTTTTGATCCATAAAGAACTCTAGTTTTTTTTGTAACAAAAATACATTTAAATTGAATTACATTAAAATATTCATCTATCTAGCAGAGGACAGTACACTCTCTACCGCACTGTATTTTAAACATAGAATTAAGCGGTCACAGTTCAGACTTCCTTCTTTGATAATGACCAGTCACTGCGGAACTTCCGGTAGAATCATGTCTGGCGACTAATTTTTGTAATGTTTAACAATATGATGACGCATTTATTTATAATATAAACACAAATCTCTATTTCTATTTAAATTTACCAGATCAATCAATTTTATTATTGTTATAATAATAATGATGATAAATTATAATAAAGTTTCATTGACCTTAATATAAAGGGATAGCCGTAACAACTTCATTATTTAACAATTTTTTTCACGGTCTTATAATTTAAACAGATTTCTCATTGGGTTTTTTTTCTCCCCTTTTGTTTGAGCGGCTTTAGTGGTGGTAAAATAGTGGTTAATAATGCCGAGACATAAGATTTAACTGACGGAAGTGAATAATTACAGCTAGAAAGAATTATTTTCCGGTATGTGATTTCTTTAGTTTGAAAACAGTCGTTTTGTATTTTATATGCACAGAAGAAGACATGAATCGTATATTATACATATATCTATATATTGTAAGTGAAATGGTACAATTCCTTTCTTAAATTAATCATATTCTTCACAATCATTTCCCATAACATGGATCTCAGGATGGAAATTAAACTCGGTTCATTTCAAAAAAAAAAGGAAAATTGTTGTTTTTTTTGTCAATTTCGAAGAAAAAGTCGTAGAGTAGGTACGTGCTAAGATAACAAAATCATCCACTGAAGGCGTCCCGAAAAAATCCTCTTCAGAAAAAAAAATAAACGCATAGATGGAGCAACGGTAAATTGTTATATACGGACGACTACAACAAGGTTCGTGTGTCTCGTAACCACTCTAAAAGATTAACAATGTTGCTGTTGATGGTGATGATGATGATGATGGTAGTCAGTTGTTGATTCAAGATGCAGAACACGTTGACCACAACGTCTAGAAATACTTAAAAGTAGGCAGGCTGGTTTAGCAGTTAGCAGTAGCAATAGCAGCAACAGCAACAAAATAACCAAACCCAGACTATGTCTTCCGTTAACTTGGATGATATCTGCTAAAAGGATCAGAGAGATAGTTGGGGTCAACGTCAACAAGGACCTATAGCCTTGAAAATGTGCCTGCTCTTTAATAATACTAACAACAACAATAACAACAACAGCAGACACAGTGGTGATAGTGTTAGACAATTTTTCTCAAATCTCCCATAGTTTTATTGCTATACTATAACACAGTTTTTTTTGATAAAAATTCAAATTAATTAGATTAATCCGATCGAATTAATATCGAGATGATTATTTTATTAATTGACAATATTATTGTTAGATACGCCACTGATAGGCGGCTAACTTGATAGCGGAAACTTGCCATAAGAGAATCGACAATAATTATTATTAGTTCGTTTTTTAGTCAAGTTCATGGTGATGTCCTTATATAGAAATTCCTGTTTTGAAAAGTACCGAAGTGGTACCTTATTAAGGATACACATAGATGTACATATCTAACTGACAATAAGTATTTGTTATAAACAAATAAATTACATGGAAATGAAGTAAGCAGTTCGTTAATTCATTGTATACATTTGAAATTTATTTAAACATTTAACATTATCAATAAAAGTGCATTCACATATATTAGGAATTTGTGGATAAATTATAATAATTTTATTCAAATTGATTAAAATAAACATCTTGTAGACTGTGAGATAGGTGTGTGATAACATTGCTGATTTGAATGTGTTCTCGCAAATGTTTCACAGGGTTGGTGGCTCAAGTGTCGCACTGATTCGAGATCTGCATGTGTAGAAAAGGGACAGAAATAAAAGTTTTAAGAACGTGTACTGCCTTTTTGACTACCCCAAGGTACTACTGAGACGTCACCGTAAACGTTCTTAAAACATTTATTTCTGTTCCTTTTCTACAAAATGTTCGATCTCGAATCAGTGCGACACTTGAGCCACCAACCCTGTATAGAATGACAGTGGAGAGACGCCTTAACGGAAGTAACGCCACAAGAAATTCGATCAAAAACAACAAAAAAACGCTAGATGCAGTTTTTTTTTTTAATTTGTCTTGCCTCCTCTCAGCTGTCCCGTTAATTGATTTCTAGGATTAAAATTTTCAAATATTAGGAATTAATTGACGTTTATTCGTGTGTAGACTTTGAAGCCAACATAGCAGGTGGGGGTTGAAATGAAATTTTCATGAGTTAAGATTTGGTACGTGCTGCTACTTACCCACAGTTTGTCTATCATCGGTCTTAATCTAACATTAATTACAAAGAAAAAAACTAACTTTTTGTTTTTTGGTGTAACGTTTTGATTTCATGATTAATTCATCGATTATACCGAAAATTATAGTACTTTTTTTATATAATTGTTGGGTGTAAAGGTATAATGGATGTCTATAGAAATTATTCATTGCTTTGTATTTCCGATTTGAGGAAATTGTTGTTTTGTGGACGATAGAAAGGAAATACGTCCTAACAATAACCAAGAAATGGATTTTCTTTCATGTAGAAGTGAATAATGAGTTGTAATTTTAGAAAATTGAATTTGTAAATTGATAATGATGAAATAAGTTGAGACTGCCAGAGAATGTCAAAATTTTTTCTTATGAATCAGTGTAAAAAATGTTTTGTCAATCTAATTGTTTCATTATCCTATGCAGAGCCAGTCAGGTCGATTTTGATTCATTATAAGTGTGCTTTTATATTATTTTGGTAATCCTGTATAGTTACTTAAGTTATTTTAGAAACTTTGTTATAACAACACACAAATATAACGTTATTGCGTATATTCAAGCTCTCTTGAGTATCATTTTAGCCAAGTTATAATTATAATTACAGAAAATAAGCTGAATTGTTCATTGTGCGCAGTACCGGATTAAAGCTTGTAGGAGCCCCTAGGCAAATGAAATCTTGAGGCCTCTTCCTTCCCAGATGATCCCTCTATCTCTATACCTACACTCAAAACGGAAAAATTTGAACTAATTTTATCAAATCGAGCGAGAAGTTCCAAAGATTCTGCACTAATTCCATCGAAATTAAAGGGAGTTTCTAAAGATTCTTATCAAAAAAACAGCAATTTTGTTCTAAATCCATAAAAATAACTGAAAAATGGGTGTGACACACCAATACTAGGAACGCCACTGGATCAAGTCGAATCCATATTTTTCTGAATCTGATCGATACTGTGTTTACTCGACTTATACATTTGTAAGATGGAACCTATACATATTCCCATTTCATTTCATCACAACGCCTGCAAATACGTTATCCATCCTACTCTGTACCCCCTTCCCCCACGTCGGGATGTATAGGAGCACTGAAACAGCTGTAGTTGTTTTATGTTCGTTTACTCCAACTCTATCAATCGATTAATTTATCGTTAACAGTAGATAGTTTACTGCAGTAAGACTGAGACCCAGTACCGGATTGAACCTTGTGGGGCTCCCTAGGCAAATGAAATCTTGGGGCGTCTTCCTTCCCAGATGATCTCTCAATACCTACATTCGTAATTTTATCAACCCATATTTTATTTACAAAATAAACATTAATAGTTTGCTAGGCTGAGAAATGCACGTTTTGTGTACCAAGAGAAAATTGCGGCCTCGGCCAGCAATCTCGAAATGGCTGAACGCATTTTGATACTGAAGTGTATACCTACAATATTTTTATGCAACTGTAAATAATTCGGAAAAACTTTACTTCAAAATTTTCTGAAAACGTCGAATCATTTGACATGTTATTCTTTTATTGATTTTATAGTAGGTAACGGCCGTAAAACTACTTTTACGTCCGTTTCCAATGACAACCCGCCTACTCTGCCTAATGGTCAATCCAGCACTGATTGTGGATACAAAAAATGCTTATTTTCGTTAAAATGGAATGTAAATCAAAAACATAAGATTGTATAGATCTTCCATTATATTTTCCGCTTCCTCTTTCACAGAATGAAAGAAAAAATACATTTTTGTGTTGAACATTTCCTTCTTTTCAATTGTATTGTCAAGAAAAAGGATGTAATATTTCTTCTTTTTTTTTTTAAACAAAAAGTGATCTTATGAATATGTTTGAGATATATTTTGTAAATGTATGC
>JAZBGY010000365.1:52706-68578 GCA_037414755.1 Lydus trimaculatus | reverse complement strand
CTTTTTATGTTTTCAGTTGACTTTTAGGCCTCCCTCGCATTTTTCTAATATTTTCCTTTATCACTTTCTTTTTGTTCTCCTTTTTTCTAATTGTTCCTTCTGCTGCCCTTTTTTCGCTTCAAACTTACTAATTTCTTCCTATGATCAGTGCCTTCCTTCCTTTCCTCTACTTTATTTTAACTTACTCTGCTCTATGCATTTCTTTCTCTATTTTATCATTATTTTCGTCTTCCTTCGTCGTTTTTCCCTTACTGTTTTCTGTTTTTTTTTGCGTCTCTCTTATCCTTTCTTTACTTCGCCCCTTAACATTTTGCTTGTTGCTTTTTTGCTCATTTTGCTCTTCATTTCATTTACCTCTACGGTTTCTCATCTTTCCCATTCTCTTGTAGATTTGAAGGCCGATCACCGCTCCATATGTGCTGTCTATCTGGTCATGTTGAATGTTGTCGTAAACTTGTCCAAACTGGTATTGATTTAAATTGTGTCGATGATTATGGTAGAACACCATTACATTATGCTGCTTATCGTGGGTAAATATTTTTCCATAAACTCAAAATCTATTATTGTTGTTTTGCAAATTGATATTTTTACTAATTTTATTTTTTGGCGTGGCCCTCCATCCCCCCAAAATAATAGTTCTGTTGAATGTTTAGATTTATTAGTTAGTAAAGGTGCCAATTTCCATTTAATTGATCATCTAGGCCGTCTACCATTACATTATGCAACATTACAATGTAATTATCAATGTGTATTTACATTAGTTGGTATTGGTAGTAAAATTAATACAATTGATATAAATGGTTGTACATCATTACATTTATCATCATATTATGATATAAATGGTAAAATTATTGATTATTTATTACAACATAAAGCTAATCATAATTTACATGATAATAATGGTTATACACCATTACATTATGCATTAAATAATGGTAATATTAATGGTATTAAACAATTATTAAATATTATCAACAATAATAATCAACAACAACAAAAAATATTTGATAATAATGATAACGGAACACCAGATATAACACCATTACATTTAGCTGTACGTATTTTTTTTGTTTTGCCCACCTTTTGCCAAAAATTAGGGCGAAAGTGTGGTCAAATAATTTGAATTTTGGTCGAATACTAAAAACTACGCATGCGTATTTGACATGCGTATTTGTTTCAATTATAGGCAAAATTAGGTAATTTGGAAATAATGTTGATAATATTAAATTATTATAATAATAATAATGTTAATATACAAACAAATGATGGTATAACAGCATTAATGATAACATCACGTGATGGTCATATAGAATGTTGTGATTATTTATTAAAATATGGCGCCAATATTGATATCTGTGATAAAATCAATGGTATGTCAGCAATACATTATTGTGCCAAAAATGGACATTTACAGTGCCTTTTATTATTATTAGAGAATTTAAATAATTCAGATATTATCAATATGACTGATAAGTAAGTTTGTTTTTTTTTTTGTTTTTTTTTTTAATGACATGGAAATTGCAACACCAAGAAGAGGGTAAGAGTTTTTTTTCCATCAGATGGTCAATTTCCACTTGACGTATTGTGTCCCAAACAACCTGTAATTCGTGCTGTGGTGTTTGCAGAGGCTGCAACAAGTTCCTCAGTCTTCTCCCTATAATATCCAGAACATACTCGATGGGCCAAAGTTCGGCATATCGGGGTGGCCATAGCAAGAGAGTGACATTATCCTCTGCAAATCGGTCCATAGAACATCTTGCAATATGAGAACGGGCATTATGCTGCTGGAAAAGTGGATCTTCCAATTGGTCAAAAAATGAAATGCGATTCTACCGCCTTATATTGCCTCGGAGAAATACCAAACAAGACGTACTCCCATACTATAATACCCACAGTTTGGTGCACAGGCCTCTGACAACAGAGAATTCAAAACTGTGACGTTTTCGTCTGACCCTCATGCATTCCCAAAAACAAAACCAGGATTCATCACTGAACACCAACGTATGCTACTCTAGGTTTCAGTACAATCGTAATCTACACCACTCCAAACGCTGCTGTCGGTGTTGAATTGTTAATTGCAAGCCGAATGCTCTGATTCTGCGGTAAACCGTTCGAAGGGTTACAGGATGACTTTCGTTAGCTAACCATTGATCGGCAATTGATTTGGTAGTGGAGAATTGGTCTCTTGCTGCCATAAGATGAAGGTAACGGTCCTACACCTTGTTTGTTCTTCTTTGCCCCGCGTTTCCTCTTCTACTACGTTCTTGACCCTCCTTAGTCCATGCCTGATTAGATTAGATTATATATATATATATATAGTTTGGCTGTTGTAGCCTTCCTGAACTGCGACCACATCTGATCTATTTTTCTTAACCCTCCATGGATTGATGGGAGACTTCTTTGCTACTTCAGCAGGTGATAGGTGCCTAGGTTGGTGAGTCTTATATGGACCAGGGCGTCACATTTGCATAGTATCTATTCGGAGGTTACGTTGTCGGATCCACATTTTTTGAAATAGTATCTAAGATAGGGCATTGTCCCGTTAAGAGTCCCGTTGCCAGTCTTAGTGCGTTCCTGCTTAGGTTGAGAAGCTTTCTAGCATTCTGAGGCAAATAGTCGATAAACTTTTTTGCTTGTCGCGTTCCTGGACATTGTCTCCAGTGGAGCATTTTCCTGCTCCATTCCCACGCACAGATTTCCTGCCTTCTGTTGGTCTTGGCTAGTTCACAGAATGGCTTCGGACCTATGAGTAGAGCCATAGCACCTGTTCTCTCAAGGTCATCGGCTATTAAATTACCAGCAAGTCCCTGATGAGTTTATTACCCTTAGCTAGTTGTTTCAGAGATTGTCAGACGGTTCTTGATTCAAGGCTATAGGCTTTTAGAGCTTTCAGCACCGCCTGGCTGTCTATCTGTCAAGATGTATATTTGTGTACCTTTGAGTATTCTTCGTAACTACTCTCTATTGCAAGAATTTCAGCTTGCATTATAGTTGGCGACTTTCCTAAGGCTAAGGATGTCCTGTAGTTGTCTATCCGTGTACCATCCATGCCTGATGGTGGATTGGTTCCGGTTAAGGCTTCTTCGTGTTGCACAATTTCCATGTCGTTGAATATGATAATAATAATTATTATTATTATTATTTGTTAGTTATCAAAGGACTGCTTTAATGTTGGCTGTTTATGGTAATCATTTAGAATGTGTTCAATTATTATTAAAATATGGTGCTAATCCGAATATAATTGATATTGATAAACATACATGTTTATCAATAGCTGTCATAATTGGCAATTATCATATTGTACAATTATTATTATTATTAAATAATTTAGATATAAATAATTTAATTAATAATATATTTTATGGTAAAAATTTATTACATTTAGCTGGACAATGTGGTCATTTACAAATTTTACAAATATTATTTAATTATTTAAATAATAATAATCATAATAATAATAAACAATTATTATTTATTAATTTATATGATCAACAAAATTGTACACCATTACATTGGGCATGTTATAATGGTCATATAAAATGTGTTGAATATTTATTATTTGAACAAGAAATGTTATTTAATGAAATTATAGGAAATCAATTCTCACCAGTACATTGTGCAAGGTTTGTACCCCAATCTTTCAATTAATAACAATAGTAGAGGTCCTATTGTATCAAAAATACACAGGTTGGTAACATGC
The DNA here is from genome assembly GCA_037414755.1 of Lydus trimaculatus. Lineage (NCBI taxonomy): Eukaryota > Metazoa > Arthropoda > Insecta > Coleoptera > Meloidae > Lydus > Lydus trimaculatus. The sequence goes on along the minus strand of JAZBGY010000365.1, from coordinate 64,878 downwards.
CCGACTTTTGCCGATGTCTGATTAGTCGGAGGGACTTTCACATTAACCAATAGAGTATTCCGTGACGTCGTCATACCTGACTATCCATGGCGCACTAGTTGATGATGTGGGCGTGTCTCCACCTGTGTACTTTTGTTCCAGATAGACCTCTAGAATACGTTTTTATTGGTTGCAAACAAACAGCTAGTAACTAGGGGGAGGGGGGAGAAGCCACCTACTTCCGCTTGATCTGTAGATGCTGACGGATGGTATCCTTGTTGCCTTAAGGCTATAAGTTCCAAATCAGGTGACTGGTAAGGATCTGAAGAAATTTGACCTCAAAATCCATTTTGATGCTGTAATAGAAGCTGAATGATGGGCTTCATCTGGTACCCCCAAATGGAGCCTTGGGAAAGTTACCCATATAGAACTAGCCGAAACTCTTAGTGTTGACGAAGAAATCTCAAAAGTATAGAAATCTTGACAGACAGTTAGATGGTGCTGAAAGCTGTAAAGTCTTGAGTTAAAAACCATCTGGAAATTTGGCCAATGTTTGTAACAATTGGCAAAGAACAAAAAACGTACCCTTGTATGGGCTGCTAGAGGATCAGGAATTTGCTGGAAACGAAATTGTCGTTGATCGTGCAATAATGTTATAGCCTTAGATCTAGAATCATTCTGTAAGTTAGTAAAGACATACAAAAAGCAAGAAATCAGTAGGTGCTCTATTGGAGATACTGCCCAGGTATGCAAAACAGGTAAATAAATTCATTGGGGATTTACCTAAGAATGCTAGGAAGCTTTTCGAGTAGGAGAGAACTAAGATTGGGCACTAAAATGAAATCTCTGAACACATTCAAACCTTGGCTCGCACAAGACTCAGTTAATGTGACTTTCTCACCTACTGAAGTAAGGAAGAGGTCTCCCAAATAGATAGCTTTGCAAAAAATTTATCTATTTTGGGACATCAAGAGATGGAGGGTTAAGAACAAGAAATTAGTTGTGGCCGACGTTCATGAGGGCTTAATTAAAGCCTAATAGATCCCTATTACCAAATCTAGTCGGAATAGTGAACAACTGACAGACAGTTGACTGTGAACCGTCGTTTGTAACCAGAAAAAACGTATTCTACGCATATGCTTACATGTTTATATAATTGTTTTCTTATCAGTTATATAGGTTCGGATCGTTGTTTAGAATTATTATTATTAAAATATGGTAAAAGTATTGTTAATTTAAAAGATGATCGTAATCGTACACCATTACATATAGCATCTATACATGGTCATTTAAATTGTGTACGTTTATTATTAGATAATAATAATAATAATAATAATAATGGTAGTAATAATAATAATAATAATAATAGTTTAATTAATAATATTGATAATGATGGACGTAATGCATTAATAATAGCAGCACAATATGGACAAATACAAATAATTAAATATTTATTATTACAAAATGATATTAATTTATATCAATATGATAATAATGGTAATACAGCATTACATTGGGCATGTTATCGTAAATATAATCATACAGCATTATTATTAATTGATAATATGTGTGATATTGATGCTACTAATAATGATGGTAAAACGTAAGTATTTGTCTTATCAATTATTATCTCTATATGAAGAAGTAGAAATATAAGTGTGTAAGTGACCTCTAGTGTTTGAGGCTTGTAACTATTAAGTTTCTGAAGTCTTGAAGGGGTGCCTAAAACACCAGAGGCACTGAAACTCTTGGGGGCGAGCTTCCTTTCTTCTACCTGCTCCCTGCTGTTTATTTCTCGTCATCTTCCATTTCTGCCATACGCCATTTGTTTCTCTTCTCTCCTCTTCCTTCACCTTCCCTTTATTATGTGCTTCATTTTTACTATTTTGTTTCTTCTATTTCCTTTCTTTTTTCCCTTACTGTCTTATGTTTTATTGTGTTCGGTTCATTTCATTTTCTTGATTTGCTCTGCTTCTTCTTTCACTCCATCTTCATGCTTCTTTTTACTTTTTCTTCCCCTTCTAACTTTTTGCACTCTTATCTATGTTTCATCACTGTACAGTTTGCTTCCTTCCCCCCATATCCTTCTTTAGGTGTTCTTTACCCCACTCCTCTTATTCCTTTCTTCCTGTCCTTCCTTCTTGCATATCTTTTGTTTTTTTTTTGATTTCTCAATTCTTACATTTATGTTTTTCCTCTCTTTCATTCCCTATGCTCCAATCTGCTTTTATTTTATGATTTATGCTTATATAGGTCCTCACAATGCCCAAATACCACTTTTTGGATCCTTTATACCCTCCACTTGAATCTCCTTTTCCTTTAAAATGTATGCCTTCTTCTAGTCGCCTAGCCATTTGAATTACCTACATAGGTCCTCACTATGCTCAAATGCCATTTTTTAAGTACTTCATACATACCCTCCACTTGAATCTCCATTGCCTTTAAAATATATGCCTTCTTCCACTCGCCTAACCATTTGAATTAGCTATTAGGTCCTTACTATTCTCAAATACCACTTTTCGGGCATTGAATCTCCGTTGCCTTTAAAATGTGTGCCTTCTTCCACTCGTCTAACCATTTCAATTAGCTACATAGGTCCCCACTATGCTCAAATACCACTTTTTTGGATCCTTCATACCCTCCACTTGCCTTCTTCCATTCGTCTTGTCATTTGAATTGGCTACATAGCTCCTCACTATGTTCAAATATTAACTTTTTTTTTTGTTTGATTTATCTTATAGGGCACTACATCTATCAACACAAAATGGTTTAGTTGATGTTACAAAACAATTATTAAAAAAGAATGCTTCAATACGTGCTATAGATAATGATGGTTTAACACCAATAATGTGTTGTACAACAAATAATCAAGTAGCACAATGTTTAGCTTTATTATTAAAGAATATCGATGGTATTGATGATGATATTATTGGAAAATTTAAGAATTTCGAATTGTGATATCAATTTTTCTAAATAATAATAATAATAATTGTAAATATTTACAACAATTTTTTTTTTAAATAATAATAATAACTAGTCGATGTTTTTTTTATAATAATAATAATAATAAACCTAATTAACAACAATAAGGTGTTTTAAATAATCAAGGGCAGCTAGATTAACGTATATATAAATATTTTTATTAAAACTATGTAAAAAAAGATAAAATTACGTTACAAAAGTGGACGGAACAATTTACCCTTTTTAAGTACATCCATTATAGAGAAAGAAAAAGGAATATGCTTTTATATTGATTTCATGCGTAAAAATGGCACTTTTTGTTGTTGAAAATCCGTCAAAATTATTGATTAAAAAACAAAATTTTTATAAAATACTGGAAGGCACATACAGTCTACCCAACAAATTTAAAAAAAAAAAAACTACAACATAATAAAAGAAAACACAAATATTTACATTAATTAAGAATTAAAAAGTAAAAATATAGGCGGAATTGTTTGAAAAAAATATTGCGAGACTTATCACAATTTTCTTTTTTGTTCTCTAAATTTTCAACAGCATTTTCCTTTTCTTTTCACAATTGTGTTGTAATAACAGATTTACGTATAATTGTTGTTTCAGTTGTTTTAACTTTTGATACAGGCGATGATACAACTTCTTGTGATACTAACCATGGTGATAAAGTACTTAATGATGGTACTGTTGGTGATGATTTACGTGAATCTTCATCACTCTACATATATACAGGGAAAGACAAGAAATCATTATTATCAAAAAATCACAAATGTGAGGATAGACGCAAATATACAGACTGTCATTAGTATATTAAAAAAAAAAATTCGTTTCTCGGATTTACAGACAAGCGATCGTCTTTATGTTTACACTAACACTACTAGACAGTTTGTATATTTTGTAATAAAACAAAAACGTTACAATATGCAACATTAAGCTATTCTTACCTTAATAGATCCATCCATTTCTATTTTATTATCACCATTATCAACAACATCTTGATTATCATTATCATCATCATTATCATCTTTAAATGGATTATTTGATGATAAAAATGGATTTGTTGTAATTTTATTATTATTATTATTAACAGTATAGGTAACAAATGGATTTAAATTTGTTGTTGTTGTTGTTGTTATTGTTAAACTGATATCATCATTTATTGATGAATCACCACCTAAATTACTTAATAAACTTAATGGTGGTGATTGTTGTGAATTATTCAACATTACTTGCTCTAATTTGCCATTATCATTTTGACCAAAGAATGTAACAGTTACTGCATTATTATCATTATGTTGTTGTTGTGATAATTCGTCAATAATTTCTTTCTCAATTGTTGATTTTAATATCGAATTTGTTATAATTGGTGGTGGTGGTGGTGGTGATGTTGGTGTTTTCTTCGGACCTGTTACTTCTAATGTCAATTTACTACCACCCTTTTTTTAGGGGATTTACAAGAACACAAAAGACAAACATTTAAGCAAAACATGGGACACAAATTCGGATTTATGGTAAAAATGAAAAACTTACCACTGAAACAAATGTTGCAGAATTAAGACAATTCTCTTCATTAGCAGCTGTAACAACCATTTGATTTGTTAATTTAGCTTTAAAAATTAATTAATAAATTATTGATTAGTTTTTTGTTTTACAAATTGTATTGAAAAAATTTTCTAAATTAGAATTAATCTAACCTTTCAAATTATTGCATTTCATTTGTCCAGGTGGTAATGGTGTTTTAATCAAATTTGTATGTTTTGTTATTATATTATTTGGTATTTCACAAGGTAATGATTTCATATCTTCATTATCTAATTTAAAAAATCGAGAAAAAAAAATATGTTAGATTACAAGCAACTACAACAAACTAGTTTTTTTTTGTTAATTCTAACTACAGACTACCTAAATTTTTTTTATTACACTCCATCTATTTAGAGTTAGTCGACTTGACTTTATTATAATTAAATCGTTCAATAGAAATGAGTCAAGTCGATATACTAATAGACTATAAGTACTCAAAGATCTATCATTTTTCAGACTTTCGTTTCTCGTATTTACAGACTAACAGTTGTCCTAATGTTTGCACTAACAATTTTATTTCTCTATAAGTCTATAAAATTGGAGATCTTTTGATCCTATTATAGATGGAGTATACTTTATTATTGTTTTTTTTACCTTCAATTTTGTTTTCATTACGTTGTACACCGTTTAGTGTTTCTTTTGCTAAACTTTTTAATAAAAAGTCCAATTGACTATCAGTATTTGATGGTGTTGGACTTGTTGCTTTTATCGAATTTGTTGGTGATTGTGTTGTTGTTGTTGTTGTTGTTGTTATCACCACATTCTTCCTAAGAGTACCATTTTTACTTCCAGTTGATAAAACTGGACTACAATTTTTTTTTATATAAACATTATTCAATTGTTTTAAATAATAATAATAATAATAATTGTAAAATACCTATAAGAAGAACCACAAGCTGATGCTTTACCAAAACTATTCTGACTAACTATATCTAAACTTTCTTGATTATTATTATTATTATTGCTATTATTATTGTTGTTATTATTATTTATTGGTTTTGTTATATCATCATTTATTTTACAATATAATGGTTCATTCTCTTGTGTTGTTGTTGTTAGATTTGATTTTGTTGAACGACCACTACAACGACTCGATGATGGTTGTAAGATTTCTATGGGGGGTTTTTCACAATTTTCTTGTACATCTATTTGTTGTTGGTGTTGTTGTTGTTGTTGTTTTTGTCGTTCACGTAAAACATGACTTTGTCGTCGACCATATCTATAAATAGATTTTATTGAAAAAAGCTTTATTCTATCTGTTGGTTAGATGAATAAAAGAAAGATGGAGCTATATCTCGATAATTATTACGAAATACAAATAGTGAGTGGAACAAAGAAGGCAAATATTTTTCTATCTACTCCGGGATCTATAATTAATCTTTGCTAGCTCTCTTTTTTCCCCATCTCATGAGTGTTCTCGCTTTCTTTCTCTTTTTCGTTGTAACAGTCGCTTCCCTTCCAGCCCTTAGTCATACTGCTTTGCTCTTTATGCTCTCACTCCTTTCATCCCTCCCTTGCGTGCTATCACTCTCTTCTCTCTCCCACTGCGCCTTTACAATCTCTAGCTCTTACTCTTGTACCCTTTTACTCACTCACTCTTTCTGTTTCACCCTCAAGCGTTTTGTGTTCCTCAGTTTCTACTTTGCTTAATTCCTTCCTTCCACTCTGTTGCACGCTTCTTCCCCATCTTATGAGTGTATCCTCCTTTACACTGTCACCCTTTGTCATTTTATAAACATAGATTGTGCTCTCTTTCTCTTTCACTTCTTCTCTCCAGTCTCCTTTATCACCTCTAGTAATCTTACTCTTTTGCCCTTTTACTTACTTTGGTCCCTCTTCAAACTTTTTGTTTTTCTCAGTCTCCCCACCTTGCTCCCTTCCTTCCTCACTCTTTCTCTCTCTCTCACTCGCTTCTCTTCCAGCCCTTAATCATACTCCTTTGCTCTTTATGATCTATCTCCCCTTTTATTCGACCCTTTCATGCCCGTGTTCTCTTCTATCTCCTTTTTGCGCCTTCCCAATCTATAGCTCTTAGTTCTGTGCCTTTTTACTCTCTCTGTTTCCCCCCTCAAGCCTTTTATCTTCCTCAGACTTTACCTTGCTTCCTTTCTTCCACACTTTGGGAGCTATTTTCTACCTTTTCTCATAGGTATTTACTCTTTTACACGGTTACCCTTTGTCACTCTATATTGCGTTCTCTTTCGTGAATGGTTTCACTCTCATTCACTTCTTCTCTCCAGTCTCCTTTATCACCTCTAGTAATCTTACTCCTTTGCCATTTTATTTATTTTGGCCCGTCTTCAAACTTTTTGCCTTTCTCAGTCTCCACCTTGCTCTCTTCCTTGCACACTATCTCTTGAGTCCTCTTGCTCTCTCTCTCACTCGCTTCTCTTCCAGCCCTCAGTCATTCTCCTTTGCTGTTTGTGAGTTCTCTCCCCTTTTATCCTACCTTTGCGTGTTCCTGTTCTCTTCTATCTCCCCTTTGCACCTTCCCAATCTCTAGCTCTTACTCCTTTTACTCTTCCAATATCCCCCCCTCAAGCCTTTTATCTTCTTCAAACCCTACCTTGCTTCCTTCCTTCCACTGTTTGGATGCTATCTTCTGCCCCATCTTATGAGTGTATTTTCGTTTATTCTGTCAACCTTTGTCACTCTATATTGTGCTCTCTCTCGTGAATGGTCTCGCTCTCTTTCACTTTTTCTTTTCTGTCTTCCTTATCACCTCCCGTAATCTTACTCCGTTTCCCTTTTACTCACTTTGGTCCCCCTTCAAACCTTTTGTCTTTATTAAGTCTCCACCTTGCTACTTTTCTTCCTCTCCCTTGCACACTCTTTTTCCCCATCACTTGAGTGCTCTTGCTCTCTTTCTCTATTACCCGCCTCTCGTCCAGTCTTTAGTCATACTCCTTTGCTCTTTGTTCTCTCTCTCCTTTTATCCCTGCCTTGCATACTGTCGCTCTTTATTTCCAATCTCTAGCTTTTACTCCTATGCCCTTTTACTGTGTTTTCTACAGAAGCCTCCCTTCCTTCCACTCCTTTGCTCTCTCACTCTTTGTACTCACTCACTCTCTGTACTGTGCTCATGCTCTTTCTCTCCAGTCTCGCTAACCAACTTTCTTGATCTTTTGCACTTTTACTCTCTCTTGTTACCCCTTCAAAACTTTTACCTTTCTTCGTCCCTACTTTGCTTCTTTCTTTCCTCTCCCTTGGACACTCTCTTTCTCACCCGCCTCCCTCTCAAAGTTTGTTCATACTCCATTGTGCTTTCTCTCTCGTTTTCACCCACCCTTGTGTGCTCTCGCTCTATTTCTCTACCTCTCTTCAGTCTAACTTGCTCTTACTCCTTTACCCCTTATACTCTCTCTCTTTTTTTTTTCTCCTACCTACCTTTGACTGGGCCGCCGTTCCAATTGTACAGTACGTCTAGCACGATTTTGATATGTACTTTGATATTCTGTACGTCCAGAATAACGAAATCTTGAACCCATACGAAAGAAATTTTGTCTAGCTGATGGTCCTTTAACTGGTGTTTGTAAACGAAAGAAACCATGATGTTCAATTGCACATTTCCATAAATGTTTACATGCTTTCTCATTATGTAAACGAAATACAAATGTATGTTCTTGTTCATTACCTTGATCATCATCTTCAACAACAACTAATGTTAATTTTTTCTTTTTAAAATTTAATTTACCAATTTTCGGCCAAAAAAATAAACCAATTTTTTGTTGATTTTCAAATACTAATATACCAGTTGGTGTTAAACCTAAACGATATTCCATACCATCTTTACCTAATACTGTATGCATATCAACACCATACATTTCTAACCATTTTATTTTATTTAAATAATTTAATTCAGCTTGGGCTGGTGTTAAGCCATGTAATTTTTTAAATTCATCTAAAATTTCAATTTCCATTTCTTCCGTTTGATTTGGTACAAAATGGAATTCAGACACAGCAGCTGCTGTATGTTGTGTCTCATCATAATCACCCCATTCAGCTAAATTAAAACAAAATATTTATTTATTTTATCGCCAAACAACAACAACATTCTTACATTGCAGTGCTAAAGCTGCCAATTCTACAGCTGTCTGATGAGGACATTCTAATTTCCCAACTAAAATATCTTGTTTCAATTGTAGGAAAAATTGGTATCTTGTTAATTCTTCACGTAAATTATTCGGCTCTGATGAGTAGAACTTTACCTTTAATCTTAACGTATATGGGGGGCCAACTGTTACAAAAAAAAAAAAAAAACAACAATAGAAGAAAAAATCATACTCTATTCTGTGTATCATTCCAAAATATAAGTACTTCAATATACCGTTTGTCTTATAAATGGCGAAATATGTCTATATACGATTAAAGTAGTATTTCGCTATTTATAAGACATTCTGTATATATGATTTTGGATGAAATATTTACTTTTAATTTGTTTCTTTATGGATTTTGTTGGATCTAACCAATGTTTAACATGATTAACATCTGTATATTGTAAACCGAAATAATCTTTTTCAATTAAATCTAATGAATAGAAGACTTGTTCGTATAAATCTCTTGCTTCAGCCTTTTTCTGAAATACAAAACAAAACAAAACGAATTAGTAACGTAAGTCACGTGATACATACATCCATACGTTATAGGAAAAAAAAACAAAAACATTGCTTATAATGCAAGGCTAGTAGAATAAGGAGTAGGTACCTACACGTAAGCATTTTCTTATTCTATGCTCCCTCATCTTAAGGGTCTTACTCAATGAAATTATTTCCTTAACCTTTTAGACTTAAAACAGTAAGTTGAGCGGAATTCGAGTTATTTTATAAGACTATACACATTTAAGCCTAGCTTTAGAATGCTTGACACTACACAATGTTAAGCTGTATTTAAGTGTTGATTCCCAACAAGACTCATCTTGTGTTGCAATTTTAGTAGAGGATTTAAGGTGGGGCTTAATAAACTCAATAAAAGAATACTTCCATCTTACTAATGTATCACACGTATAGTAACGTAAGTCACGTGATACACACATACGTTATAGAATAGAGAAGGACGCTTGTAATTCAATACGAGTAGAATAAGGAGGATTAACTAGAGTAAGTACCATGTGACTTACATTCTTCATTTCGCTAGTCATAGATTTTCTCATTCTATTGCCACCCTCATCTTAAGGGTCTCACTCAATGTAATTATTCCCCTAGCCTTTTAAAATTGAGTGAATTTTTAGTGATTTTATGAAAGTGTGTGGCATCACACAATGATAAGCTGTAGCTAAGTGTTGATTCGCAAAAAGACCGATTTACGTGAAGGAGATGAAACGGAGAATTTACTGATTTAAGTGAATACTTAAACTCAGTTTTAATAAAGCTTAATTTTAGATAGTGAGCTGAATTTAAGTGTTTCTGCATTGAGACTAAAAGTCCCTAACTTTAAGCCGTACTTTATTGCGTCAAATAAATCATTCCAGTAAACTCTCTATCTTAAGTCTAGCTTAAGTATGAGTCTGTGCGTGAAATAACCGGATTTAATCTTATAAAACTATAGGTGTCTTCACCGACTGGGACATGCGGTATAAACAGAATAACATGGGAACCAACATTCGAAAGTTAATTTGTTAATAATGAATAATTCCCATTATTGTTATTGATATTACAACTTTATGGCATTTTTATTATGTTAAACAATTAATTAAAAAAAAAAAACAAATGAAGAAATAAGCACATCTAGTGACCTATGAACCGACAAAAAAAAAATATAAGACATCTAGTTACCGTTAATCACCTACAAAACCCCGGAAATTCAATAATTTAAAATAGCAAAAAAAAAAACAAAGTCGACTGTGTTAACAATCGATTAGTTCTTGTTTTTTTAGACAATAACACAGCCAACTATGTTAAAAAAAAACAAACAAATTTGAAAGTATTCAATTGTTTTAAAACCAAAAAAACCCTGATAATCGATGGAAAACCTTTAATTAGAGCGATTTTGAGGGTAAATTGCGCAATTTCTATCATTTATTCTAGGAAAATCGGTGAAAAATTGCAAAGAAATTTTCGAATCAAGGAGGCGTAGAAACTTAACCTAACTTTTTTTCTATTTTTCCAAAAAAAAAAACAATTGATAACTTACTGATAATTCCACTGATAAATCAGTACCATCTAATAATATCACACGACATTGTATCAAATTTTTATTATAAAGTTTTGTTGATTTTATCGTATTTGTACCATTTGTTGTTGTTGTTGTTGTTGTTGTACGGTTATGGCTACGTTTACGTCCACTCAAAAAACGGAACATTTTCGTTAATAATAAATTAATTAAAGCGGAACATACACGTGTAATTAACTAGAAAATAATTATTGTATAATTAAGGTTCTTGTTTTTTTTTTTTCAATTAATTAATTAAATTAATCAAGGTAGAATGACTATCGCCATTTTCAATAATAACAATTGACAATCGCGAAAGCTGGTAGTGAGGTAACTTGATGCGGAAAAAAGTGCCACCTACTCACAACAACAATCAACAAGTTGGCAAACAAAGATAGCTATATACACTCTAATATAATCACAACAAAGATAGGTATAGGTAGTTGTTTTTTTTTGTTTTATTGAAAGTAGGCTTCTACAGAAAACCAGTGGCGTAACATTCATTTCTTATATTTATGATATAAAAACCAATTAAAACCATATAAAAAATTCATTGGACTACAAACATAATCTTGTTTAATATAATTTAAAATATCATCAATTTCCATTTCAATAACATCAATTAATTCATCATCAATACCACCACCTTGATGTACTTTTTGTTCATCTGTTACTTCACAATAATACCATGTTGATTGGGCACCTGTTGTTTCACTTAAATTTGTTATTTTACCAATTAATTGTATTTGTTCGTAATTATCAATTTTATAACCACATTCTTCATAAATTTCATTACATGCAATTTCTATTGATGTTAAACCAGGTTGATCTTCTAAACCGGCACAAAATTCCAATGTTATACCCAAACTAGGTGGATATTTTTCCGTATTAATTCGACCATTTTTATTACGTTCTTCTATTGGTATTGAATGTAGATAGACAACAGGACGGAATTGTTTAACTAAGATTAATACATTACGTGTACGATTATAAACAATAATAACAACACCATTACGTTCAGCAAAAATGTTGTATTTACGCAATTTACCATTTTGTTGGTATAACATGGTACATGGTGTTGTATAGATTGTTGGTATATAATCAGTTAGATATATCTCATTGATATCCTCCATTTTTTTGCTAATTCTACTAATAATGTCCGTAGAAATAAGTGAGGTTAGAATAGTTTATTAGGCTATAATATGAGAAATCCACTATTATTATTGGATATATTCAACTAAATATACTGATAAAAGCATAATCTTATCAAATTAAGTCAATTACACATCGATTTCAGTCATTATCAGCTATAATTATCGAAATTATTATAAAGAAAACCAGTGGCGTAGAATTCGAGTCGTAGCTTTAGATACAATTTGAAAATTAGCTACATTTCTACAATGTTATCACTAGTAAATCCAACAAATTTGGCAAAATTACAGAATTGTACATTGGAATTTGTTGAAAATGTTTCAATATTGTTGAAAAATCA
>JAZBGY010000365.1:0-52627 GCA_037414755.1 Lydus trimaculatus | reverse complement strand
AAGTTGTTGAAGTCAGCAAACACGTTTCGTGTCTAAAGACTTAAAAGTAAGTAATTTTTGTTGAAATAATAAAAAATAACAACAAATTCCGAATAATCCAACACTATTCTAATGATAAATAATTAAATTCGTGTAAAAACTGTACGGATTATTGATATATTTGTTGATTAAAGAAATTGAGGTTATGTTTGATTACTTCAGCATTCGTCAAAATTCATTGAAATTTTGTTTAATTTTTTCAGATGCGTTACGTGGCTGCATATTTATTAGCCGTACTTGGTGGTAAATCATCACCACAATCTAGTGATTTAGAAAAAATCTTAAGTTCTGTTGGTATTGAAGTTGATAATGAACGTTTACAAAAAGTTATCAAAGAACTTAATGGTAAATCAGTTGATCAACTAATCACACAAGGTAATTTGATTTGTTATCAAAATTGTATTCAAATCATTAATTTCGTTGTTTATTTTGTAGGTCGTGAAAAATTGAGTACAATGCCAGCAGCTGGTGCCGCAGCCGCTCCTGCTGCTGCTGCTGCCGCCCCAGCAGCTGCAGAAGAAAAGAAAGGTGCGTTTCTTCTAACAATTTTAACGAATTTTGCACGAAATTGTGATGATTTCACAAATTACCATCTTTCGGCTGAGAAATCATGCTGATCATTTCTAAACTGATTATTGATTTTTTTTATAAGCATTTATTGTTTAAATGAAACAATTTTTGTTAATAATTATTTGTTTGATTTACAGAAAGTAAAAAAGAAGAGAAGAAACAAGAATCTGAGTCTGAAGATGACGATATGGGTTTCGGTCTCTTTGATTAATGTGGAAGGGATGTACAAATAATTAATTTTATAATTTGTTTTATAATAAAGACGTCCTTCTAAGTAATTTGTTGTATTTTTTTCAAACAATAAACAATTTCAATTTTAGCAAGATTTGAATTTAGCGCCCTTATGTCAGATTCGATCAAATACAACTAATCCCACTACTTATAATAATTGAGAAATTTTACAATTAATCATGTAAATTGTTGAATAACAACAAGAAATTTCGACAAATCGTGATTTAATTTGTGTAAAACGCTAAATAATCACCTGTAAATACGGTTTGATTAAATGGTATTTCGATCAAGTGGGAATTCGTACTGTTGACAGTTGCAACGTCTACAAAACCGGCGCCATCTTGGGTGTCGCATTTTGACGAACTACCGATCCTGTCAGTGTCAAAGTGGTGGAGTCGAGTGTGTTTCAACAACGGGAAAATTCATTATAGAAGAAAAATCATACGGTGTGACTCAATCATCGGCTATCATTAATTGAGGAAATTCATCGAAAATTCGAATAAAATCCATACGTTTTGCTGGATTGTTGTCTTAATTGATCAGACAACATGACGCAGCAACTGTTACCGATAAAATTCCAAGAACATCTACAAGTAAGTGAAGATTTGATAACAAATACGCCCCTTTTTTTCGGTTGGTAATTATAAGAATTTCTAATTAATTCGAAAATTATCGATTTTTTATTGGAAGATATTAATCGATTTTAATCTAGTTGGCTGATGCCGATTGTCAATTTTTTTCCTCTCCTATCGTTTGTTGTTGGAAAATGGTGGCGTTTTACATAGCCAACTATTCATCTATTTTTATTCCACAAATTGGGGGTCTAAAAATAATTCTAATTGTTTTTATTTTTGGGTTTAATTAAACGCTAATTGCGCACTTTTGGTAGAAATCATTAAATTGTTGGAAGAAATACAGGTCAATCACTTATCGGATAATTTAATCGATTTCTATTAAAAATCGATTTCGGCGACATCTATTGTCGATTATTTCTAACTGTTGTTTGAGGTTATGTTTTTTAACCTAAATTTTTTTTTCCGTCAAATTTATTGATTTTTTTCTGTTGTTTATAGCTGACTAATGTTGGTATTAATGTAGCAAATATATCATTTGCTACATTAACAATGGAAAGTGATAAATTTATTTGTGTACGTGAGAAAGTCGGTGATACATCACAAGTTGTTATAATTGATATGGCAGATCCGACAAATCCAATACGTCGTCCGATAACAGCAGAAAGTGCAATAATGAATCCAGCATCAAAAGTGATTGCATTAAAAGGCAAAGCTGGTATTGAAACACAAAAAACGTTACAAATATTCAATATTGAAATGAAATCAAAAATGAAAGCACACACAATGAATGAGGATGTGATATTTTGGAAATGGATATCATTAAATACATTAGCATTAGTTACAGAAACATCAGTATACCATTGGTCGATGGAAGGTGATTCAATACCACAAAAAATGTTCGATCGTCATTCATCATTAAATGGTTGTCAAATAATTAATTATCGTACAGATCCAAAACAAAATTGGTTATTATTAGTTGGTATTAGTGCACAACAATCACGTGTTGTTGGTGCTATGCAATTATATTCAGTTGAACGAAAATGTTCACAACCTATTGAAGGTCATGCAGCATCATTTGCCACATTCAAAATGGAAGGTAATCCGGAAGCATCGACATTATTTTGTTTTGCTGTACGTACTGTACAAGGTGGTAAATTGCATATAATCGAGGTAGGTTGTGGTAGAATTATCGTTTTCCTATTGGTTAATTGATTTGGTTTTGGGGGCGGAGTTTAGGTTGGTCAAAGTCCGGCGGGTAATCAACCATTCCCAAAGAAAACTGTTGATGTATTCTTTCCACCAGAAGCACAAAATGATTTTCCTGTTGCTATGCAAGTATCAACAAAATACGATGTAATTTATTTGATAACAAAATACGGTTATATACATATGTATGATATAGAAAGTGGTATATGTATATATATGAATCGTATATCAAGTGAAACAATATTTGTAACAGCACCACATGAATTAACTGGTGGTATAATTGGTGTTAATCGTCGTGGCCAAGTATTAAGTGTATCAGTCGATGAAGATAATATAATACGTTATATAAATCAAATATTACATAATTCTGATTTAGCATTACGTTTAGCAATTAGAAATAATTTATGTGGTGCTGAAGAATTATTTATTAATAAATTTCAATTATTATTTACAAATGGACAATATACAGATGCTGCAAAAGTTGCAGCAAATGCACCAAAAGGTATATTAAGAACACCACAAACAATACAAATGTTTCAACAAGTACCAACACAACCAGGACAAAATAGTCCATTATTACAATATTTTGGTATATTACTTGATCAAGGACAACTTAACAGGTGTGTACATATGCGTGTCTACTTTTACCAACACACTATTTATTCAATAATAAAGTCTAGTTTATCTTCCCTACTTAAATCTCGACTTAAAATTAGTGATGTAACCGATCTGTGCTTAAGTTCCTGCTACAGCAAAAGTTTTGCCACATTTTGAAATTCTATTTGAGTTTCTGCTGATGCATTTGTTCACAGTAGGGAGCTACAGGGTTAGTGGAAGGAAATATTTTGCTTTGACTGAGAGGCGGATTTATCTTAAAGACTCTGTAGGACTGATCGATCAATGCTTTAGGCTTGTAACGTCATATAAACGACCAACAATACCTTTACCATCTTTATACCTATATAGCAGATCATTAAGATTGCAATTTGTTCCATAAGTAGCTTAAGTTTGAATTTAGCCTCTCAAAATAGAATGGATTCCGATAAGATCAAACAGTTCTATAGTAAGCAGGCTTGACAAGAGGCAGGCAGGTACAGCTGGTACAAATTACTGGGGCCCGGGATGGCTCCCCGACGTTGTTGTAATTATAACGAAACGTCATTATTTGGGGCCTAAGGGCGAATTTTACCAGGGCCTAGCCTTGTTTTTGGCGGCCCTGATTGTAAGCGAAGCGGGTTGACAGTCATTGGATTTACCTTTCTTGGGATTCGAAGGCAATATTGATTTTGGGTATTTAATAG
This sequence comes from Lydus trimaculatus, assembly GCA_037414755.1. Lineage (NCBI taxonomy): Eukaryota > Metazoa > Arthropoda > Insecta > Coleoptera > Meloidae > Lydus > Lydus trimaculatus. Next base: position 48,705 of record JAZBGY010000365.1, on the reverse strand, counting down.
TTAAAGACAATTACAGTTGTTCATTTTACAAGCATTTTTGAGGGAGCCCCATGGCACATTGGAGCTTGAGGCTGGTAGTGACGTTAGGGCTGATCATGCGCGGGAACCGCAACTAAGACGTGTGGTAAACACGATGTAGTCGCAGTCTGTATACCTTTCCGCATATTCAATAATTGTAACCGCACGTTTCACAAATGCGCGATAAAAAGTCGTCGTTTGCTTACGCCTTTAGTGTCATGTTGAATCCGCTCCTAGTTTTGAGTATTAGCACACATAAGTTTTATGATTTAAGGAATTCTAAACTGTTTTTAAGTCAAAGCTGAGTTTAAGTCGAGTTTTAATAAGGGAAGTTAAAACGTCAAATAGTCACCCGTTTCTTAGATTTTTACATATTGTTGAAAATAAAAACAAATTGCTAATAATATAAGGTTTGTTCCTTCCATGATGCGCTTCATTGGTTATGGCAGTTATGTTACTAGACTATATGTTTCTTCTATATCTGGAAGCACTCTTTGTAGTCTTCCATAGATAGGTAGACTGCAGTACATGTGCTTTAGGTGCGACTTTTAAGGTGTGGGAAATGGGGCATAAATAAGCCAAACGTGGTTAAATTGTTATCCTGTAAAAGGGAATGAGATAAAGTTCATTTTATTCAAACATTCATTAACGCCTAAGGTGCGTTTTAGCACTGTAAAATTAGGCTCATAAGTTCCCGGTTTGATTCCTAAGTGTTGAGATGGGGGCGCAGTGAGATAAAGGTCAAATGTGTTCGTTTTAATGAAACATTTATGGACGTCTATGATGCGTTTTTTTCATCCTGTAAAATCATGCTCATCATCCAAAATATAATTATTTGTGATTGTTCATGGCGTTTTTTTGCCCAAAACAAATTTGGGCATTTTGCCTTGGACTTTTCACATCAAATAACTAATGATGAAACTCTACTTCCAACTCGACACATCGTTGCTAATGTTTCTTTCTGTTTCCATGTTTAGAAGCACTATTTATAGTCTTCCAAAGATAGATTCTCTTCAATACACGTGTAACAACTGATTTCACCATTTTTCGGACATTAAAATTATGAGTTGCTTTAAGGTGCTCCTAGATCAAAGAGGTAGGTCCCCAATCTTTTTCTACTTTGGACCATCTTCTGAAATATTGATAAGGCGAACAAAAGTTGGTAACATTTTATTAGGTATTAGGGGATGGAAACAAACAACAGTAGATTCATGAAAAACAGTCTGCGGACGCCGGATTGGTGACCCTTGTTTTAGAATAATCTAGCAAAGTGGCAGAAATCTATCGATTTCAGTAGGTACGTATGTTCAGATGTATCTAATTACTGTGTCAGATAGAGGCAGATATCTATAGGAACATAACTGTCTAATGAAATTGACAAATTTCTACCATTTTGCTAGATCTTCTAATATCACACTTATCCAGAGATAACAAAAATAAACCAGATTCGAATAGTGAAGAATCTACTGGGTGTGTTTACACTTGTGCACTATTCGGGACATCAAGAGCAAACAATGGAGCTGTATACAATCGACAATATGTGCACAAAGAAATAAAAGTGCAATTTGAGATCGCAGCTATTTAATGCGTTATGTTCCAAATAACGTTTACCAAACTCATTTAGTAATTTGCAACTATCTCACAATATTCTCCCAACATAATTGCCACAGCTTATTGATTTAGACATGCGCAGTAGGGAATACATAACAAATCTTAAATTATGGGTTGGAACAAACCTATTATTATTTTTTTCTAATTTGATGAGGTTTGTTCCATACATAATTTTTTTTTATGTGATTCCAGATATGAGTCATTGGAATTATGTAAACCAGTTCTATTACAAGGTCGTAAACAATTATTAGAAAAATGGTTAAAAGAGGATAAATTAGAATGTTCCGAAGAATTAGGTGATTTAGTTAAACAAGCTGATTCAACATTAGCATTAAGTGTATATTTACGTGCAAATGTACCAGCAAAAGTGATACAATCATTTGCTGAAACTGGGCAATTTCAAAAAATCGTATTATATGCAAAAAAAGTAAATTACCAACCGGATTATATATATTTATTACGTCAAGTAATGCGTACAAATCCGGATCAGGGTGCTGCATTTGCTGGTATGTTAGTATCAGATGATGAACCATTAGCTGATATAAATCAAATTGTTGATATATTTATGGAACAAAATATGATACAACAATGTACAGCATTTTTATTAGATGCATTGAAAAATAATCGTCCAAATGAGGGACATTTACAGACACGTTTATTAGAAATGAATTTAATGTCAGCACCACAAGTTGCTGATGCTATATTAGGTAATAATATGTTTACACATTATGATCGTGCACATATTGCACAATTATGTGAAAAAGCCGGTTTATTACAACGTGCATTAGAACATTATACCGATTTATATGATATAAAACGTGCTGTTGTGCATACACATTTATTACCAATTGATTGGTTAGTTAATTATTTTGGTACATTAAGTGTTGAAGATAGTTTAGAATGTTTAAAAGCTATGTTACAATCGAATATAAGACAAAATTTACAAATTTGTGTACAAATCGCTACTAAATATCATGAACAATTAACAACAAAATCATTAATTGATTTATTTGAAAGTTTTAAAAGTTATGAGGGTTTATTTTATTTTTTGGGTTCAATTGTGAATTTCTCACAAGATTCTGATGTACATTTCAAATATATACAAGCAGCATGTAAAACTGGACAAATTAAAGAAGTCGAACGTATCTGTCGTGAATCGAATTGTTATAATCCGGAGAGTGTTAAGAATTTTCTAAAAGAAGCCAAATTAACCGATCAATTACCATTAATTATTGTATGTGATCGTTTCGATTTCGTACACGATTTAGTTTTATATTTATATCGTAATTCATTACAAAAATATATTGAAATTTATGTACAAAAAGTGAATCCCAGTCGTTTACCTGTTGTTATTGGTGGTTTATTAGATGTTGATTGTTCTGAAGATATTATCAAAAATTTAATATTAGTTGTACGTGGACAATTTTCAACAGATGAATTAGTTGATGAAGTTGAGAAACGTAATCGTTTAAAATTATTATTACCATGGTTGGAAAGTCGTGTACATGAAGGTTGTATTGAACCAGCCACACATAATGCATTAGCCAAAATTTATATTGATTCAAATAATAATGCTGAACGTTTTCTAAAAGAAAATCAATATTATGATTCACGTGTTGTTGGACGTTATTGTGAAAAACGTGATCCACATTTAGCATGTGTTGCATATGAACGTGGACAATGTGATCGTGAATTGATCGATGTATGCAATGAGAATTCATTATTTAAATCGGAAGCACGTTATTTGGTACGTCGACGTGATCCAGAATTATGGGCTGATGTATTACAAGAACAAAATCCATATCGTCGACAATTAATTGATCAAGTTGTACAGACAGCATTAAGTGAAACACAAGATCCTGAAGATATATCAGTTACAGTTAAAGCATTTATGACAGCTGATTTACCAAATGAATTAATTGAATTATTAGAAAAAATTGTATTGGATAATTCTGTATTTTCGGATCATCGAAATTTACAAAATCTACTCATCTTAACTGGTAAGTACACACACAATATTTTTGGGCGAGAGTGGGGAGCATTTATACCCCATCTAAATCGACTTGACTACTAAACACTATAAGAGGTGGCGCTAGTGGTAGTGTAATCATATTGAAACTACTATTAAAAGAACAACCGTAGAAGGGGAAATTGTAGGCTCTTGTTTCTATGATTGGTTTGGAGTTAAGTTGGCAGACCAAAATAGCCACAGTATAAATTGATTTGACCATTTTCTTTGCTTTTACGCTATTCTCAATGGGTCTTTTGTCAAAGTTTTGCATAAATTTGCCATTCTGTTGGCTTTTAGTTTTTCACAGTTGATTTTTTTTTTCGTCTGTAGTATATGCTTGACGATAAGCACATTCTAATCTTAGAAAAAGGTAAAAGGTTTATTATTTGCGTTAAAATCTGTAGGATTCAGGTAAGTCACATGGTGCACCTCTAGCGTTCTTTATTTCTCCATTCTGTTTTTGATACCCTTGGTGTTTCTGGCTCTGTTGATGCACCTAGGATTTCTCGATTTTTTTTTATGACGCATCTAGCTTCTGCCGCTCTACTTTTAATACCTTTAGCGTTTCGGATACGTTTAGTTATTTATCCGCTCTGTTTTGGATACACCTAGGGTTTCTTGCTCTGCTTTGGAGACACCTAGGGTTGCTTGCTCTGTTTATGAAGCATCTAGGGTTTCTTGCTGTGTTTTGGATACACCTAGGGTTTCTTCCTCTGTTTTGGATACACCTAGGGTTTCTTGCTCTGTTTTGGATGCACCTAGGATTTCTTGCTCTGTTTATGAAGCATCTAGCATTTCTGAATTTGTTTTTGGTACCATTAGCATTTATCGCTCTGTGTTTGACCTACCTTCCCCGGTTTTCCACTCTCTGTTTTTGGTACACCTAGGATTTCTCGCTCTGTTTATGACACATCTAGCTTCTATCGCCATACTTTTAATACCTTTAGCGTTTCTGACTGCTTCGGATACGTTTAGGTTTTTTTTTTCTTCTGTATATGACGCACCTAACTTCTATCGCTCTGTTTTTGATACCCTTAGCGTTTTTTGATTTTGTTTTTGATACCATTAGCATTTATCACTCTATTTTTGATAGCCTCTACTGTTTACCCGCTCTATTTGTAATACACCAAGGGTTTCTTGGTCTGTTTATGATACTTTTTGAGTTTATCTTTCTGTTTTTGATGTCCTTAACAATTTCTTGCACTCTATTTTGTTTTGCTACCCTTAGTTTGCTCGCTCTATTTTCAAATATACCTCGCGTTTTTTCCCTCCATTTTTTCTACCCTTACTGTTTATCATTCTGTTTTTCTCACCTTTGGTGTTTCTTATTCTGCTTTTGTTACCCTTAGTGTTTCTCCTCTTTGTTTTTGATACCACTAGCGTTTTTGCTCTCTGTTTTTGTTGATACACCTAGCGTTTCTCGTTTTGATTTTAGTACCTTTAGTGGTTCTTGCTCTGTTCATGATATCCTTTAGCGTTTCTTGCTCTGCTGTTGATATCCTTAGCGTTTGTCTCTCCAGATTTGATACCCATAGCGTTTTCTGCTCTGTCTTTGAAATTCATAGTGTTTGTCGCTCCATTTTTGATAGCTTTAGCGTTTTTGATATCTCCCTAGCGTTTACCCACTTTATTTCTGATACAACTCGCGTTTTTTTACTTAATTTTTGATACAGTTAATATTCATCCCTCTGTTTTTCCACACCATTGGTGTTTCTTGTTCTGTTTTTGATACACTTAATGTTTTTCTCTGTTTTTGATAGCCACTAGCCTTCTCTCCTTCTGTTTTTAATACACTTAGCGTTTCACGCTCTGTTTTAGTACCCTTTGTGGTTCTCTCTCTCTCTCTGTTCGTGATAGTCTTTAGCGTTTCTCACTTTGTTTTTGATTCATCCAGCGTTTCCTGCTCTGTTTTTGATAACCGTAGTGTTTTTCACTCTGTTTTCGATAGTTTTAGCGTTTTTCGCTCTAGTTTTGATATCTTTAATGTTCTTTCTGTTTTGGTTACATATAGCGTTTCTTGTTCTTTTTGATATTCATAGTGTTTCTTTCTCTGCTTTTGATACGTTTGGTGTTCTCGCATTGCTTTTGATGCTATTAGCGTTTATTGCTCTGCGCTAAAGTTTACCTACTCTATTTTTGATGGCATTAGCGTTTTTCACACCATGGGTGTTTCTTCTTCTGTTTTTGATACTAGAGCCATTCCGTCTCTGTATTTTTGATACACCTAGCGTTTCTTGCTCTGTTTTTGGTACTCTTAGCGGTTCTCGCTCAGTTCGTAATAGCCTTTGGGGTTTCTTGCTCTGTTTCCGATTCAACCAGTGTTTCCTGCTGTGTTTTTGATACACCTAACAGCGTTTTTTTTTGCTGTGTTTTTGATACCCTTACCGTTTTTCGTTTTGTTTTTGATATCGTTAGTGCTTGTCGCTCTGTTTTGGATGTCCTCTTAGTATTTATCGCTCTGTTTATGATACATCTAGCGTTTGTTGCTCTATTTTTAAGAACCTTGACGTTTCTAGGTTTGTTTTTGTTATTCATAGTGTTTCTCGCTCTGTTTTTGACAGTTTTATCGTTTCTCTCTATCTCTGCTTCTGATACATCTAGCGTTTGTTGCTATGTTTTTGCCACCTGTAGCGTTTTTGGTTCTGTTTTTTTGCTCGTTTTAAATATTAGTGCTAAAGGATTTACAGTGAGTATGGTTTAAAAATTGCCTTTTCCCTCTTATTGGGCAAGTGGAATTGTTTCATCTTCATTGGTACGTTTCTAATAAAAGTAGTATAGAACTCTTCATAATTCTTTATTATTGAGAGAGATTGCTGTGCAAAACGCAAAACAATTTTTTGGCATAGGTTACAACAATGTAGAAACGAAAACATTAGGGTCCGAATGTTTGGTTTGAAACAGACAGTACCACCGGATACAACGCATAGAATAAAAGACATTGCAATCAGAGGTCTTTCTGGAACAAAAATACACAGTAGGTTGAGAATTAGGTCGCCGTAGAGACACGCCCACAACAACAACTCGTGCGCCGTGATTAGTCAGATATAGAACGATGTGTGAACTCTATTGGCTAATGTGAAACCTTCTCCGACTAATCGGACATCGGTAAAAGTCGGGCTTGTGTATTTTTGATCCAGAAAGACCTCTAGACGTAAATCACAGAGTACACTCTATTATTAGCCTTCTTTGTTTTATTTGGTGAATTAATTTAATGTTTATATCATGTGATTTACGTTATTATTAGTAGAACGTTTTTTCTTATTTTTGTGTTTTTGTTTTATTTTTGTTTCTTAGCTATAAAAGCTGATGCTACACGTGTAATGGATTATATAAATCGTTTAGATAATTATGATGCACCGGATATAGCAAATATAGCAATCAATAATCATTTATATGAGGAAGCATTTGCTATATTTAAAAAATTCGATGTAAATACATCAGCAATACAAGTATTAATTGAACAAGTAAATAATTTAGATCGTGCATATGAATTTGCTGAACGTTGTAATGAACCAGCTGTATGGAGTCAATTAGCTAAAGCACAATTAAATCAAGGTTTAGTAAAAGAATCAATTGATTCCTATATAAAAGCTGATGATCCATCAGCTTATATGGCTGTTGTTGAAACAGCATCAAAAAATAATTCATGGGAAGATTTAGTACGTTATTTACAAATGGCACGTAAAAAAGCACGTGAAAGTTATATTGAATCAGAATTGATTTATTCCTATGCAAAAACTGGACGTTTAGCTGATTTAGAAGAATTTATAAGTGGTCCAAATCATGCTGATATACAAAAAATTGGTGATCGTTGTTTTGATGATCATATGTATGATGCTGCAAAATTATTATATAATAATGTATCGAATTTTGCACGTTTAGCCATCACATTGGTACATTTAAAAGAATTCCAAGGTGCTGTTGATAGTGCACGTAAAGCGAATAGTACACGTACATGGAAAGAAGTATGTTTTGCATGTGTTGATGCTGAAGAATTTCGTTTAGCACAAATGTGTGGTATGCATATTGTTGTACATGCTGATGAATTACAAGATTTAATTAATTATTATCAAGATCGTGGTTATTTTGAAGAATTAATTTGTTTATTAGAAGCCGCTTTAGGTTTGGAACGTGCCCATATGGGTATGTTTACTGAATTAGCTATATTATATTCGAAATATAAACCGGGGAAAATGCGTGAACATTTAGAATTATTTTGGTCACGTGTTAATATACCGAAAGTTCTACGTGCTGCTGAACATGCCCATCTATGGGCTGAATTAGTCTTTTTATATGATAAATATGAAGAATATGATAATGCTGTATTATCAATGATGTCACATCCAACAGAAGCATGGCGTGAAGGCCATTTCAAAGATATTATCACAAAAGTAGCAAATATTGAATTATATTATAAATCGATACAATTCTATTTAGATTATAAACCATTATTATTAAATGATTTATTATTAGTATTAGCACCTAGAATGGATCATACAAGAGCTGTTGCATTCTTCACAAAAACCGGTCATTTACAATTAATCAAATCATATTTACGTTCTGTACAAAATTTAAATAATAAAGCTATAAATGAAGCATTAAATTCATTATTAATTGAAGAAGAAGATTTTCAAGGTTTACGTACATCAATTGATGCATTTGATAATTTTGATAATATTGGTTTAGCACAACAATTAGAAAAACATGAATTAACTGAATTTCGTCGTATTGCTGCCTATTTATATAAAGGCAATAATCGTTGGAAACAAAGTGTTGAATTATGTAAAAAAGATCGTTTATTTAGAGATGCTATGGAATATACAGCTGAATCACGTAATCAAGAATTAGCTGAAGAATTATTAGCATGGTTCCTAGAACGGAAAGCGTATGATTGTTTTGCTGCATGCTTATATCAAGTATGTAGAAATCACTTATAATCAAATTTTAAAAAAAATAAAAAAATGTACCGGACTAAGCGGTAGAGCGTGTCATTACGTATTTTTAACAACTGTCATATACCCACCGTATACAATTCTAATTGTCATTTGTAATGCGGCTTGCGCACAAAATTGTAAACCAGTAAGTGTTCACATTAAGGCCAGTTCAGATCAGTTGTCACACATAAAACTGTATGTTTTAAACAAAAACAATTCGACTAGGGCTGGCCTGGCTTGGCCATCCACATGTGAGCAGTTGCTAGCCAGTTAAAAATAATGGCTGGTGGGGCAACGATACTGTCTTCAAAGGTCGTGTTCGTTGTCGTCTTTAATAGTGAGACATGCATGCGTCTTGAAGACTTACTGACAAATTTTTCATTTTCTAATGATATGCGCATGCGCAGTAAGTCTCCAAGGCGCATGTATCATTATTAAAGACGACAACGAACACGACCCCGGTGGTCTATCGACTGTTCTGACTTGATCGCTGTCTTTGGGTCGGTGCACTGTTTCGAAATAGTCGTGCACACGAGGCAAGAATTGGCCTGCCCTCATTACTGGTGTCGTGTGCAAGCCGCATTAAAGTTGAACACTATTGGCAATTATGCAATTCGCTTCGCTTCACGGGATAGTTGTCAAAATTGATTGATAAACCGCCCACTTCGGTACATATTCTAGAATTTATGCAGACTTACAATTGATTGTTTTTTTTTTGTTTATAGTGTTATGATTTATTACGTCCTGATGTTATATTAGAATTAGCATGGAAACATCGTATTGTTGATTTAGCTATGCCATATTTAATACAAGTAACAAGAGAATTAACAACAAAAGTTGAAAAATTAGAAAAATCTGATGCTGAACGTCAAAATGAAGCTGCTGAAGAAACACACAAACCAATGATGATAAATGAACCACAATTAATGTTAACTGCAGGACCAGCAACTATGGGTAAATATCAATCATTATCGATATAATAAGGGCTTATGCACACGATGTCTGATTCACACGCGCGATAACCGCAACTAAAACATGATGCAATCGCAGCCTTTGCACACGCTCGTTTCTATCGAGATAAATGCAAACAATCTGTTATAACGACATTTTTACGCACTGTAAACGCGCGTGATCAATGCGTGAGAAACGTGTCGTCTGCAGAGGGTCTAAGTGTTTCTTTTTTTTTTGGCAATTTATATTTAAAAGAAATCGTTCCAAAATATAATAATTACGGGTACATCGTGCTTTTTACAATATTTTTAAGAAAGCTAAAGATTTAAAATTTACAAAAAAATGCAGCGTCTAAGCTTGCGAAACGCTAGGGCCTTTTAGTGGTTAAAACTGCTGTCTATAAGTCTGTAAGCATTCTATAAGGTTGGTTATGTAAGCAGTGTTGATCGTGCCTTTTTTTTTTTTGGTCGACTGTGTTCGAACCCTCCTACAACACGGTTTTGCTCTAATACGATTAATAATAACACAGTACTTTTACAACACTTTTAGCGTTCGTACGCAAAATGGCTAACATCTGGTTTAGAAATTGTCTAATAAGTGTTAAAAACGTAACAGCATTTTTTTGCATCAACTATCTATCAAATATAACACGTTTTCACACTACACGGTAGTTCCTAAGAACCTATCTGCTGTGTTATAGGAGAGTTACGTGTATAACAGTCAAAATTAGACGAAATCATCACTTGCGTCGTGTACGTCAGAGAGTGGAGAATGTAGGAAAACCGAAAAAGTGCCACACGCTAACTAGTCATTGTTGAACGCTTTACGAGCACGTTAAACGCTAAAGATAGAATGGCTGATGAGCATATTGCCTTTAATTCGTAAATAGCTGCCCCTCTTTGTGACGTATACTAACGCACCTCACCATTTTTTTTTTTGTAATCATTAGATTGGTAGCGTTGCGTTTTTGTCACTCATCTACAATTTTTACGATTAGTTTCATTATTGAATTTTGGACGGTTTTATGTCGATTCTTATCATAATTCAGGTCGAGTAAAAAATGCAATAAATTTAAAGTAAGGAAAAATTGATGCTGATAACGGTATATTCACGTAAATCACGTGGTACTATACTAGCGTTTCTTGTGTAACTCGTTAAATTATAGACGCTTCACTCCCACTCCTTCTTTTTTGCTATCGAATTTCCCCGTTTTCCTGTCTCGTTTTTTCTAAAAAATTGGTAAACTCTTGTGGTCCATCACCCCGAATTGCAGATAATCACGTAAGTCACGTGATGTAAATAAAATACCGAGTGTTCCAGTCAAAATTATCGAAAAAATCCTGTTTTGTTACAAATTATTATTAAGATCGAACATTATGGGACACTGTGTATATTTATTTATCTAAAAAAAAAACAACAACAAAATAGAAGTATTTATTTCAAATAATAAAAATAATTAATGGTTTCTTTTAAAGGTTATGCAGGTATACCACCACAACAATATGTACAACCACCACAAGCTTATCCTCAACCTGGTTATGTTGCACCACCACCACAAATGCATTATCCCGGTACATATCCTGGTATGTAATAATTAATGGGGAAAAGAAAGACAACAATAAGAAACAACCGTAAATTAGAAGAAAACGATATACGTTTTGTTGTTTTTGTTTAAATTAATGAATTAATTTAAACAATTTAACAGAATTTAATGAACAATTTTTTTTTTGTTTTGTCGAAATAAATGTAAGATAAAAAATATTTAATTATTGTAGAGAGTATAACAACAATTGTAAAAGAGATGATAACAAAATGTTTAAATGTAATCTGTAACTATTAGGACAGAAAGGTGGTAGTTTTGATTTTTCTCTTTTTTGTTTTTGGTTTTTTTTTTGTTTGTCTGTATTCTAACACTTTTTCTTGTCGATAGAGGTCTTTAAAGGAAATGCTTTTGTTTTTTGAAAAACAAAACATAAATTGTCGTACTATTATTTAACGTCCATAATTCTTCTTTAACAATCAATTTTCTAATTTTGAGATAAGTGCTTTTGTTTCTGTCTTTCTCTCTCTCTCTATCTCCATATTTCTATATCTATAAATAGATGTACATAAATGTACATTTCTACTGGCTAACAATGTACATATTATTATGATCATCATTATTAATTAATTAAAATGAATAAAGAAATAAAAGAAAATACAATTTTGGAATAGAGAAATCGTTAAGTCAGTTCAACGAAATGCACTTGTCTTCATCAAATTTTCTATCTTTTATTATTACTATTATTATTAAAAATTATGTTTAATCATTCCTATTATTAGACTTATTTAAAAAATATATATATAATTATTGATAAAATTACAAAAAACGTATATATATATATAACAAATATAATGCAAAACTAATTAATTAAAAGAAATTGCCGCACTTCATTAGGTTTATTATTATTATTATTATAGTTATTATTATTTTATTATCATTATCAAGCTATAAAGTGAATAAAATTGTAACAAAAAAAATATAAAAACTGCAATTTATTTTGTAACTCAATCTAGTTTTGAGGGCTACAATTAGATTGGGTGGCTATTTGAATGGAACATCATGTATGTTTCTTGATTCATGCATAATTCGTAGAAATTTGGATAGGTGGCGGTGTTGTATTATAACCTCAATTTCTGTAAGAGTTTTATTCGTTGAAAACTAGCAGAATTTCGCATAATTTTGTAAAATTCTTCAATAAATGCGATTGAAAATTGTTGAAATTCGTAAGTTTTCAACTAATTTCGATTAAAATCAATGAATTATCATTGATTTATCAACATAACCTCACAATTTTTCTTGCAGTATTTTTCAGGAATTTTGAGCAAATTTATTGGAAATAATCGTAATTATCATCGAATTCTTTATGAAAATCCAACAGAAATTGATTGATTTCGTTTAATTATCGACAGTATCCACAAAAATTTCAAACATAACCTCAATTATTTTAGTTTATAATCACGTTTTTTTTGTTAAAATGGGTAAAAATCATCGTCATCAAAAGAAATTGAAATCGGAAAAATCCAAAATCCAAATTAAAACCAGTAAAACGAAATTTCTACCAAAAGGTCAAAATGTAACAAATACAACATTTAAAATTAAACCAATCATAATACAGGAACAATTAAAAGACACAGAAACATCAACCAATCAATTAATTAGTCGTAAAAAACACACAATCCCAGTAAGCTATAATTATTATATTAGAGTGGTCGCACACTTATATTGTGATTTGTGTTCCAGGAATTGGCGGCAAAATTGAAACACCATAATGATACCATTAAAATTGAAGCATGCGATGATTTAATTGATTTAATTAAACATAATTCTATCAATATTTTACATAAATACTTTTCAATAATCATACAAATTGTTTGTAATTTGATACAAGATAGAGAACGTCGTGTACGTCGTATAATAATAAAATTATTAAATGAAATTTTACAACAAATTAATTATGAACGATTTGCGCCGTTTTGTAATTTTTTAACAACAAATTTACGTTGTGCCATGACACATATTGATCATAATATACAAGAAGATTCATTATTATTATTAGATTGTTTATTAATTCATTTACCTGAATTAATTTATAAAGATTCGAATAAATTATTTCCAGATTTTTTAACATTAATCTCAAAATTACGTAATAATTCAACAATTGAACGTACATTAACGGTTAATTTAGGTAGCAAACTCACTAGTGTACGTTGGCGGATTAAAGTATTAAGTCGTCTTTATGGTATATTAAAAGCCATAATTAATCGTGATGGAAATGTGGAGAATTACAAGTATTTTTCGGGTTAATTTATCGATTAATTAATTAATTAATTAACTGTTTTTTTGTAGTGTAAATCGGGCCGATTCGAGTATTTGTCGAAATTTTAACGATTCTTATTTTATACCGATTTATAAAAATTGTGATTTATACGAAACGAATATTGGGGGTATTTTGGAGAATTCTCAACAAACTCCTACTAGTACTGCAGGTGGTGTTTTACAGATGTATATAGGAACATTAGTGCCGTTATTATATGAAACATGGTTGGAAGTTGTTCCCGAAAAAGCACTAAAAAGGAACTCTAATGGTAAAGTTTTTTTTTTGGTTCAACGATCTGTACCGTGTCTCTTAAATCGCATTGTGTTACCCTATTTTATAAAAAAAAAAAATATGTATACTCCGTCTATATTATTTTGATCAACTTGTACCAGGTATGGATTAGGTAGGGTCAAGAACGTTGCAGAAGAGATACCGGTAGGAGCAAAAAAGAACAAATTGAGTTAATAAACAATAAAGAATCGATCTTTATTCTAATATAAGTCAAGTTGAGCAAACCAATATAGTTTTAGTATATTTCGTATAAATTTTTGCATTTTTATTATTGACAAAATGGAGTGAAAAATAACGGTTAATTTGTGTGTATTCACGTTTCTCTTCAATGTATTATTGTTGAATTATACTGCGGTTAGTTTAATTCAGCCAACTTAACTTTATCGTAATTTGTTTTGATAATTAGACTTTTATTAAAGTCGAATCTTGTGTTAACACAATTTCAAATTTAAGATGGAGTAATCGATTTTTATTCTATTATAAGTCAAGTTGAGCAAATCAATAGAGATGGAGTGTATTTCGTTTTGATTTTTACAAATTGTATATTATGATTGTTTTTAGTGATTTTTACACATTTCTTCGGATTTCTAGGCTATTTTAGAAGATTATCGCAAGAGTTTTTATAATTTTTATGTATACTCCATCTATTTTAATTTTAGCTAGCTACTTGACTTTCTCACCGTAAAACACGTGATATTCGAAAAAGAACATTGTGGCGTGAAAAATAACGGTTAAATTGTATGGATTTACTCTTTTTTTCGATCTATTATTATTGAATTATACCGTGTATAGTTTGATTCAGCGAACTTGACTTCACTGTTAATTGTTTTAGAAAATCAGAATTTTATTAAAGTCAAGTCTTATATTCATACAATTCGAAACATTAGATAGAGCAATGAACTATCGATCTTCTATCTTTATAAGTCAAGTTGACCAAACCAATAGAGATGAAGTATATTTATTATCGATTTTTTTCTCAGAAATACTCAACTTTCTCAACTGTCTTTTATTCCTTCTCATCAAATTTTTATGGTTTATTTTCTATACTTTGTCTATTTAGATTTGGTCGGCTTTGCTTTACAGCGCAATAATAATAGAATAATAGTCAGCACATGTGAGATATAGTATATTGTTGATTGGCTATATAAGTCGATTGCGTCACAAATATGTCCTTGCATAGTTCTACTACTAGCCAAGTTGATCATATTAAGATAGATGTAGTATAATTGCAACTTTATAGAAAAAAATTTCTTTACAGATATTACAGTTTTGAATGAAGAATCAGCTGCAATACTAAGCTGTATTGTGAATATCCTGCATTTACTTTACCAATATGCAGGCAACTATCAAATTGTAAGTTGTTTCTTTCATTTGTTCATCTAAAGCCGGAATCCCACAGCGCGTGATTTGGCTCGGGTTTGTGGAGGTTCAGCCAGGCTTGGCTAGTCTTACCAGTGCCGTAGTCCAGTTTAGTTCAGTTTATAAAACGACAAACTGGACGCTACTGACGTGTGGCAAATCACATTTTCTTATAGATTGAGTCCGAGATATGACGAATCGAGCCGAAGGAGGATCGCCTTCTCTTTGACTCGTGCCAAATTTACCGACAATCACTAGTCGAAGTGACTAGCGCGTCCGTTCCCACAGCCAAGTCTGGTGGCGCGCCAAATTACGCGCCGTAGGAACCCGGCTTAAAATTTAGAAATAATAAATGACGGTATTTGTGCGGATTTTTGTCTCTAGGATCAAATATTCCCACCAAAAGAAACTGAACAATTTTTTGATTATTTATTATCAAATTTCCCATATGGACAAAATAAAAATCGTACAAATCATGATAATAACAACAATACAACAATAACAAAAGATATATCGAAAGTATTTCAAATTAAAGATGATCCAAAATGTATAGAAGAGAATTTATTAATTTGTTATGAATTTATTGTATTGAAATTAACAACAAATACAACAATAAACAATTATAAAATTAAAATCAACACAATCACCGATTATCTTAACAGTAAAATAACAATAACAATTGAAAAAAATGAGCGATTAATTGTTAATAATTTTGTTTTAGAATTCTTATCGAATGTTAATCATATAAATTCAACAAATTATCAATTGTTATTAACAATTTTAAATGATTTATTATTGGTAAATTCGAAATTTTGGCGACGTTATCATGTTAATATCATTGAAATTATGGAGAATTTAATACAATTTTATCAAAAATTACCAACAGATTACCATCATTATGATATTATCAAATTATTAACAAGTTCACAATTATTTCTACGTTCCGATTATTATCAGAAATGGTTAAAACAATTACCAGAATTATTATGTAAATCAACAATATCTAAGGAAATTATTGATATTATTCTACAATTAACAAGAGAGAATTGTTGTTTAATTCATGAAGGATTATTAAACAATTTCGATGAAATTCTAAGTAAGTTGAATTTTATTATTTGTATAACACATCAAAAAAGTACAATTTTTTTGGGTGGGGGCGGTATGACATACACTTTTTCTGGTAGTTATACAAATTGATTATAAAAAGCTTTATTTTGATGGATAATTTCGATAAAATACGTTTCAATAGTGCTATTACATTCGTTATTTCTATTAACAATAGCTCAGGGTCGGAACTAGGGTGTCGCAAAGGTAGCGTCAATAATTGTGGGCTATATTTTAAATAATAAAAAAGACTCGGGGTATTAGTGCGCTAATTTATATCTTTATATTATAATTTTGTCTTAATTACAACTCTCCCGCAGATAGCGCTAGTAGTAATTTAAGGATAATCAAGATTACGGGGGAAATTTACAATCGGGTGGGGCGACTTAATTTAATGGCGTGCGTAAACTAGCGTCATCTGGAATGATTCTCAGATAAACTATTAGCGCCATCTTGTATATGCTTATACTCTTATTATGGGCGTCAAGTCCCCTAAATCCGGCTCTGCAATTGTTAGAATTATTGTATTTGTTTGTTTCTTTTTGCAGGTAATTTACCAAATATTCAAATTCTGCCATCTAGTGATAGTTTTATTAAAAATAAAATTGTTTATATATTTTTTTATTTAACAAATTTGAATGATAAACACATAAATTCGTTACAACAATTTATCCAAACTCATCCAGATTTGGATTATTCGCAATATTTTACAAATATGTTGGAATTAAGGTAAGTTTTTGTTTAATTTTGGATATTTTCTTAATTTTTTCAAAAAATTTTCGTCTTTTTCCCCCTAGGAATCTTCTAAAATCATAATTTTTGTTTTTTTTTTTTTAATAAAAATAAATAATTTGTAATTTACTTGTAGTTTTTCTGTATGTCCTAGAAATTGCATTAGTGTTACGTAAACGTAAACGTTGACGGTATTTTCTATTGTCCGTAAAGATCGCGATTGCGCATATGAGATTTTGAGTTGCTCGACATGCGCATTTGTAAACTAAACAGTGGCGGATCTTGCCTATTTGGGACTCGAAGCAAATCATGAATTTCGTCCTTCTAAATTAAAGAAGAAAATAACGATTTATTGTTAAGGAAGGTCCATACCGGGTGCGCAGAATTGCGTCGTCCATGAAAATGCGCGGAACCTAGCAGAAAAAGGAACCACAAAGTGAGATGTGACAGTTCGTGTTCAGCTTGTTCAGCAGTAGGAACGAAATAATGCCATTAGCAATGTGACCTGAAATGCCGTCCAAATACAGTGCACGCAAATAACAAACCTTTGATCGGCGCAGTTCTGCGCGTCCGGTGTTAGCCCTCTCTTAAGAAGCCGTTTTCTTCCTTTGAAGTATTGACATAGAACGGATCGCGTTGGCGCTGCTTGCCTTTGTTTGCTTCGTCACAGTTCTGCGCGGTGATGCCTCTATCAAGGAACCGTTATTGCACTATTAGGGGCCGACTTTGGTAGCGTTGTTAGGGTCACGGTAGATCCACACCTGACAATAAACCAGACTTGATTCTCTGTAGAAAAACAGCGGTTTTAACCGAGCTTGGTTACAAAAACAAAGATAAATTTGAAAATTGTATATTTTTGATTTAACTACAAAAGACAAACATTAAATTTGGAAGTAGCCTCTATAAGTTGACAGTAGTTATGTGATGCCGATCCTATTCCACTTTTTTTGGTGGATGCGCCGGGATACTTTCACATGCAAAATTTGGTGGAGGCGCCATCTGCGTTGCTCGGGTAAGTATCCCGGCGCATCCACCAAAAAAGTGGAATAGGATCGGCATCATATAACTACTGTTGATCACTTGTAATTTTGTTGTGAAAACAGCTGAATTTACGTTGGTCCACGGTTTCTTCGATTAATTTCCATTAAAATTTCATGAATACGTCGTGTTTCTTGTAGGGTTTTTTTAATAAAAACCAAATGTTTTTGAAATTCATCAGCTTTATACATTGGTTGAATATGTTTCCTTTTACACATCAATAAATATAAATTATAAATACATTTCTCTGCTTGATCTTTTATACGATAATCATTGAAAATTTCATTATTAATTTTATTAACAATTTTCTCCCATAATAATGTTTGCTGACGTGCATATA
The DNA here is from genome assembly GCA_037414755.1 of Lydus trimaculatus. Lineage (NCBI taxonomy): Eukaryota > Metazoa > Arthropoda > Insecta > Coleoptera > Meloidae > Lydus > Lydus trimaculatus. The sequence continues at coordinate 30,456 of JAZBGY010000365.1, read as the reverse complement.
GATAACGACTATGCGAATGGGATATCTGTGTTGCTATACCAACAATTTTCATATTATTTTCTTCAATAATTCTCAACTAGAAAGAACAACAATTAGAGTTTACTAATAGCGCATGCGTTAGTATTAACAACAACACAGCGCATGCGTTCTAGTTAGCGTTAGTATCGATATTAACACACCGCATGCGCTAGAGTTAGTTGCATCAAATGATACTTACAACATTCATTTTGATCTCTTCAAGTGATTTTAAATTGTTCTCTTGACGTATCACTAGATTTTGTCGTGCTTCAAGTAATGATTCATAACGATTGATTAATTGATGGAAATTATGAATACCGGGCATTAATGGTATTACTTGATATAAATAATTCTAGAAAATAGTATAAATCGCTTATAACAGGATGATTTTTCCGGCTTAGTCCGGAAATGTTCCTTTCCTCACACTTTTTGTTGTTTGCATATGTGGTAAAAATTCTATATTTTCTGGGGAAAACCTACCTCATAGATGCGATTGTTTTCAATTTGTTGATCCATTTGTTTTTTGGTATTTTGTAAAAATTCATATTTTTCACGTAATTCAACAATTTTCTTTTCTGTTATATTTGATTGTTCTTTAAAATATTCAAGACGATTTCTAGCACGATTACGTTTCTCTTCATTATTTTTAATGAATTTATTAAATTTTAAAAAATTCTCTTTTAATTTCTCTTCATTCTCATCTAATTCATACCATTGTTCATTTAATTTTTCATGGATATTTTTTAAATTTTCACGTTTTTCATTCAATTGTCCATCAATATTATCTAATTCACGTTCGGCTTCAATTAATTCTTGATTTGGATGATTTATCGGTTTATCCCATTCATATGATGGACTAGAAATGAGAATTTATAAACTTTGAAAACCCAAAAAGCATTACACATTATTTATTGTTTCGAAGGAATCAAAAAAAAAAAAAAATGTAACGCAACTGTCAGGATTCGAACCCACAGTACTTGAACTTGCCGTTCTGACATGTTTCCAATTCTACCACGGGTAAGTCGATTTATTAATGAACAGCAGTATTATTAGTAGAAGGTTCGAGTCCTGGGAGTTGAACTGAACTTTTCCAGACTCTATCCTGCTACCGTTATCACTAGAAATTCGATTATTTTCTTAGAATTTAGTAATTTAGTCTGAGTCAGTATTCAAAAAAACAAAAATAAATATTAACTTTCCTAACTAACTAGTGTCATACCGTTTCAATGGTTCACTGTCTACGGTCGTCTACCTTCCAGCTAATCACGATTCTATAGCGTTACAGTGAGATTAGATTGAGTCAATTTAGTCGCTAGACGTTGCGACCAAATTCACTGTGCGTATAATATGATGTAGCGACTTTAGTCGGTGTGTTGCTATGGTTTCTACATGAGCAGTGCTACCACTTGACGTTTTTCCGTCAGATCTACCGGATACTTGGTAACAACACTGTTAGCGACTTGGAAATTTTAAATCGTGGTGTAATCGACATCACTAGACGACTTGCAATATGCGCATGCGCGCCCCATCTCGATTACCAGCTTCTAGCGACTAAAAACGCTCAATGTAATCCACCCTTAACAGATCTAACTCTACGGTTTATTCTGGGTTTTTGTAGGACTAGACTACAAATCATAGTAGACTATGATCTAATGAGTGGTTTGTTTTTCAAAATTCATAGCCTACTTTGATTATTAGGAACTACAGATTGCCGTGTTACAATATATTACGTATAATCAAAGTAAACTGTGATTCTCTTCGTTTTTTTTTTTTTTGTAAAAAAAACAGCCTACTGGGATTACTCTAATAAAAATTTACGGATCACAGAAGGCTGAATTCAGTGAAAATCTACCAAAAAAAAAACAAACAAAATTACCTAAATTCCTCTGTTACTTTAACCGAAAATCGATATTCACGAACACCTTGATGTGGTGGAATTTTTGGAAAATCACGTTTTATTGTTAGATTTTCTTTACGTTTCATCTCACTGAAAAAACAAAACAGAAAACCACAAAATACAGGGGAAATTGTCAAAAAAAAAAAAGAAATAAATCGCTACCATCTGCTAGGCAACCGGAATTATTGATCAAACATCAACCTACAACAGGAAAATAGAGAAATTTGACAACTTTTCAATAAACAACAACAAGAAAAATGGTTGGAAAACGTGGCAAAACCCAATTAACAGATGAGGAAAAATATCAATTAGCATTACAAGCAGAGATAGAATGTGATCGTCTTCGGCGCCAAGTAATAATTCAAATAACCATAATAGTTGAATGGTGTCGATCAGAATCTGATTGCGCGGGAAATTTGGAATACTGTAATACCATGCGCATCTGCTGGCAGTTGTGCACATGCGTATTACGTCTCTACCGAAATTCCCGCGCAAAATTGCCACCTTTTCACCACTACGACTACAACCAATAATGATAAAATAAATTGCTTTTTAGTGTACACTCTTAGAACGTGACCGTTCCCAATTCGTTCAAGGTAAAGATAAAACAATCTTACGTCAGAAAAGGGTGTTAAAAGTTTATGAAGATGAACACAACAATATTGTTACGGATTTAAAAGTTGCAACAACATTAGAAAAAAAACGTCAAGATAATAGAAATATTGAAAATCTATCAACACAATTAATAACATACGATTGTTATCAGAAGAATATTGATAAAATTAAATTTGAATTGAAAGAAATCGATCAACAAATTAAGATTTTGATAAAAGATGTACAACAATTAGAATGTGAAAATGTGTCCGATTATCAATTGGAGGAACGTTTAAAAAATGATATGAAATCATTGAAATTGAATGAAAATCAATTACAAGTTGAGATGCGACGATTTTGTTTATTTACAAATGAAAATCAAAAATTACGTCAATTAATCGAACATTTATTATTGGAACGACGTGATTTCATGAAAATCTGGATGAAATTAATTAATAAATTAACAAGAGCGAAAAAATTCATGTTGGATATTATTGAACAAGCAACAATTGCTTGTGATCAACGTGAAGAATGGTGTAAAAGATTGAATACATTACGTACAAAAGCCCATAAAGATCTATTAATACAAACAGAAGTGATGTGTAATTATGTACGTAAACAGGATAATGATAAGAAATTAGAGAAGTTTCTATTGATCAAAAATCAAAAACGTGTAACGAATTTTTTCGGTGTAAAAAGGATGATGAAACAAGATGAACAACGTGCAAATTTAGAGAATCAATTGAAGATTTATCAATGTATGCATGAGGATATTATGGTAAATAATTTTCTACCATTAGCACCAACTGTAGGTTGTCCAAAAACGTCTTTTTTGATAGGTGGGGAAGCTTGGCAAAAATTTTGCCAACAATTTAGAGGCTTTTTGCATTATAGTTACGCTCGAAGTGCATTTTTCCTACCAAATAAACGTTAATTTTAGGTATACCAAGACTTTGAAAGTTACGTAATGCTTGGCAAAAATTTTGCCCAATTATCCCTCCTTTGGTTTTGGTGAAAATAATTATGTGTTTTTTGCCTGTTATTTGGGTTAACAAAGTGTTTTGTTGTCCATCAATCCATTTTCTGTTCTTCCATTTATTCATATAGCAATCTTGGTGTCTTTAGTGATGTTCAAAATATTTGCGGAAAGAGTGGAGAGGTAGTACTAGAGATTTGAAGTAGCCACTCAATTTGGAGAAATTTTTTCGTACTATACGTGTATTTAAATTGCAATCTTTATATAAATCAGTGATTTGTAGAGCTACAGAGTCATGGCAAAATTTTTGGCATAACATTGATCTCTTGGTTCTTGTAACTTTATGGTTAATTTTCCAAAAAAAATGCTGTTCTTTCTACCTGTACTGTGGATTGTATTCAACTAAATCTTCAAAACTTCTTGTGCTTTTGCTCATCCTCAAAATGCAAGCTATCTTAAAGTGGGGAAAAAAGCTTCCTATACTCAAGCATCTTATTTGAAGGGTTATTTTTTAGGCAGGTTTTCCAGCAGTATACCATCCATTAGGGAAATTCTAAAACTGTGTTGCTTGAAATTTTCCTGAACAAAATACTAGTGTTTCGTGTACTTATCAAAATTTTTGATGATTGTTTCTTGAAAGCAAGGATAGCAACATTTTTGCCAAAGATCTTATAAGGTTTTTTGATAATTCGTTTAACATCTTTTGGTCCTTAATTGAGTTACTAAAGAAGTTGCTATCATGGATCTCCATTATCAAAGAGCCTATAGGGTATGAATTCGGACAATTAGCTAAAGAATTTATTGGCCATCTAAATGCCAAATTTTTGATCTTCATTCTTATCCATTTTTAGCAATTCACTGATGAAACTGACATTGAGATGATTGTAAACAAAATGAGCTACAGAGGTCTTTAACGCTTGGCAAAAGTTTTGGCATAAGCTTGGTCACTTGATTCTTGTAACTTTATGGTTAATTTTCCAAAAAAATTGTGTCCTTTCTACCTGTTCTTTGGTTTATATTCAACTAAATCTTCGAAATTTCTTATGCTTTTGCTCATCCTTAAAATGCAATTTTTCCTAACGTGGGAAAAGAGGTTTGCTATACTTGAGGCATCTTATATGAATTTAGAGGGCTATTTTTGAAACAAGTGGGCCATCTAAATGCCAAAATTTTGCTCTTCATTCTTAGCAATTTTCAGCAATTCACGGATGAAACTGATTGATGAGATGATTGCAAACAAAAAAAGCTACATAGTCTTTGATGCTAGGCAAAATTTTTGGCATAACATTGGTCACTTGATTCTTGTAACTTTATGGCTAATTTTCCAAAAAATGGTGTTCTTTCTACCTGTTCTTTGGATTATATTCAAGTAAATCATCAAAACTTCTTGTGCTTTTGCTCATCCTCAAAATGCAATTTTTCCTAAAGTGGGAGAATAGGTTTCCTATACTTGAGTATCTTATAATGACTTGAAGAGATATTTTTGAAGCAGATTTTCCAAGAGTACCATCCGTTAGGAAAATTCTAAAACTATGTTGCCTAAAATTTTTCTCCCACGCCTTTCCTGATCAAAATACTTCATTTTCTTTGAAACATACTAGTTTTTCGTGTATTTATCAAAATTTTGCTTCTTGAAAGCATGCATGGCAAAATTTTTGCCAAAAATCTTTTAAGGTCTTTTGGTCATTAATTGAGTTACTACAAAAATGCTTAATGCCAAAATTTTGCTCTTCACTCTTATCAATTTCTAGCAATTCACCGATGAAACTGACAATGAGATGATTGCAAACAAATTCTTTCAACAAGAAGTCGAAAATTTCGCCAATTTCCGTTATATCAATGATTTAAATAATGAATTGGAACATATCAATCAATATTTGAATAATTTATATTTGAAAAATGATCAACAAAAAACATATTTTGATAATCGTAATGAACAACAAGAGGTGAAAATTGAAAATTTTGAAGAAACTCTTGAAAATATGAAAGAACAAACGAAAAATATTGAAGAAGATTTACAACAAAATGAAAACAATTTAGAACAAATATTAACAAATATTACAACAATGTTCCAGAAATGTCAATGTAATAATGAACAATTGTCCAATTTGCTTGGTGATAACAATCAAATTGATTATTACAATGTAATTTCGTATTTGGAAATTTTGGAAAATCGTGTCCATTCCTTATGCCTGATGGCTCTATTTAGGAACAAAATTGCGGTAACTACCTCGAATTGTTTTTTGGCTTATAGAATACGTTTTGCACTCATGTAGGTGAGGCCTTTCTAACATACCTTAGAAGCCCCAAAAACGTATTCTACTGCCACTAGGTTGTTTAAATCATTTATTCAATTGTTTGCAATGTTTTGATAAGCATGGAAAACGTCATGATCACAAAGTAACCCTTGATGAGCAAGATGAAGGTAATATTCTATCAATTAAAGAGATCGTCCCAACAGATCCATGTCCTTTGTGAGTTTCTAGTGGAAAAAATCACAAAAATTTGTCGCTCTTATTGTTTTAATTTGTAGATGTGTGGAACATGAGTATGTTAGTGATGTTATTGATATTTTACAAAAACCCTTAACACGTCAAGATGCTAAACATAAATTATTACAACGTTTAATATTACCAGATGGTTTAGAACGGGTGCATAATGTTTCAGATTGTCATTTACCAAAATCACGTGAAATTATCCAAAGACGTTATCAATAAATTTCAACAAATAAAGAACGATTTTGGGTCTTTATTGCTTTTTTTTTTCATAACAATTTTTAATAAAAAAATCATATAAGAAACAAATAATTTTGATAAAACAAAACCAGGATTGATTGGTGACGTAAGTCACGTGATGCAAGCGCTAGAAAGAGCATGCGCGCGACCCTTCTAATTCAGCGACTGGCAAGGACTGTCGGCCCGCTCCGCTCTAGAGCGCAACACTTGTAATTCAGCGACAAGCACTCTCAACCTGCTCCGCTCTACAGCGCGAAGCACGACACTTGTGCAGAGCTAGTTGACAATCCTTGCGCACGAGTAGGTACCAAAAATCACATTATTTCCTGCTTTTTTTGCCCTTCATTCCGATCTCATCTTTGAAATATTCATCCGAGAACAATGTAGAAATCTTCTTTTGTATCAAACTTAAATAAATCATCACATTCTTCTCATCAATTGGCTTATCAGTACCTGAATTCAAATTAATTAGAAATTCAAATTTAATTAATAAATTTGGAAAAATTACCATTTAACAGTTCTAGAATTGGTGTTGAATCACATTTTAACAAATCGAAAATCTCTTTAATCTCTTGTAAAACTAAACGAAACTCTTCATCTTGTTCATGTTGTTTTTCAGTGAATTTTCCAACAGTTTCAGTAATTTCTTTCAATTCTAATTCTAACAAATTTAATGTTTCTTGTTTTGTAATATTCTCATTATCGTTTAATTCATTTTGTTCATTAATCTTCTCTTCCAATTGTTTAATTGTCATTTTCATATTTTCTAATTCTTGATTTAATTCATTCACATATGTGAATAAAGCGAAATTCTCTTCATCTTGTTTCATATATTTACCAACAATCTTCTTAGCACCATCATCATCATCATCATCATCATGATCATCATCAGCTTCATTACAGATTTCCTGGATTTTCTTCAATGTTTCCTTCAGTATTTGTTGTTGTTGTTCATATTCATTCTGTTCATCTTCTTTCCGTTGTAAATCTTTTTGTTCCAAATCACGATTTACACGTTTCTGTCCTTTAATAGTTAAGAAATCTTTTAAATTACCATATTGGTCTAGTTGGCGTTGCATTTCACGCATATCCTACAACAATAATAATTCATATATACGTATGGAAACGTTTGATCTGCGCACGCTCCCCCGAACTCAGAAGACATGCGCACGCTCCCCCGAACTCAGAAGACATGCGCACGCTCCCCCGATCTCAGAAGACATGCGCAATTCGAATCTGTTTACTTGCGTATGGATGATGGTGTCGTTATAGGCGCGTATTTTCAACGCTTGTAATTTCGCACACCATTCATCACGTTGATCGTACGCTTGTATAGCTTGTTCAATTAAATCTAATATTAATTGTTTATTATTATCGTATTTATTAATTAATTTCTGCCATATATTATTATAATGTTGACGTTCAATTAAATAATGATCAATTTCTTTACGTAATTGTTTATTGATTGTTAGAATTTTACAGAATTTTTTTGTTATTGTATCAAGACGATTCTCTAAAATTCCAATTGTTTTTCTACCTGATTTCAAACGATTCTCATATTCATTATCAGGTAATTGTTTCAAACGCAATTTATGTAATTCCTTGTCTGTCTGGAAATTTAATTACCAAAAAAAATTGATTAGAAAGAAAAAACAAATGAAAAACACCTATTTTTTTATTGAATCTACCGCGCGTGAATCATGTGAGCGATACTTTAGCTATATTTGCGCTCTAATTAGATTGGTAGACGCAACCAGTAATACATCTAAGTATGTATATAGGCAACCAATAATACGGATGTTACCTTACGGATTTGTTGTTCTAATTCTTGTAGTTCTTGTTTAGATTTCTGGACATTTTCATGGATTTCATCAAAATTCTCAATTAATTTCTCAATAATTCGTCGATTTTTCATATCTTTTTTACGTTGATTGTCACATGTTGCAATTTGATAATTTTTCAACAATTCATTACGTTCATTTTCTAAAATTGTTATTTCTTTACGTTGTTTTGTTAATTTATTTTTAATATCGCTTAGAAATGCTTGACGATCACCTTCCATTATACGATACTGTAAAACGAAAATTTTGAAAAAGATTATTGCATAAAATCGACATTAGAGCTACATTTAACTTGTAATAATTAGTTGGGGTAATCACCGTAAGATGTCATGCTGGCGTATGATAATTAGAGGCTAATGTCTGCTACAGACTATCGCGTTTGAATGGCGTAATACGAACTAGCCCGAATGACATTTATTTGCTATAGCATCATTGTAGCGTTTTGATCGCCCGTCCGATGAACGCCGAGTAAAAATGATGATAGTGAGCAGCAGGCATTACAGTTGTTTTCAAAGTCAAGTCGACTGAAGTCACTATTATTCACTATAAATGTGCTATTTTTATTCCACTTATCAATCATGCTCAATTCTAGAGTCACGCTGTTTTTGTATTACTCTAAATATTTGATCAAAATTATCCGTATTTACAACTGTTTATAGAGTCAGGTTAATTTTGCGTTACTATACATTAACAATATTGTATCATTTATACGTAAATCGTATAATGTAGTGGTTGAGTAGCTTCACGATTATTTTTAATACAGTAGAACAAATATAACTTGACATCATGTCATTGTCTTTGCCAAGTCATTTTCGATCCACTATAAATAACAGCTTAGACTTTGTTTACTTCTGGTTACCCATATCTATATTTTGGAAATTAGGGGAATGTACAGTCAAGTCAATTTCGTACCATTATACTGTTTTATTTCAGTTTGATTCAACATTTGAAGTCAAGTCAGTTTTGGTGTACTATAAGTATAATGTAGCGCCTTGAAATTGAGATAGCATGGTATCAAAATGACGTCATACCTATAGAGTGCGAAGAGTGGATTGACAGCAACGACTATCAACCCACTCAGCTCTATATAGGACTGATCGGTTTTAAGGGAATGCGTTGCGTATGTTTCTTTATTGCTCTGAGCGCTCAAATGGAACACGATCAGAGTACGTCAAAAAACTGTCATAGTAGATTAGAAGCGTGAAAATGGATGAAAGAGTACTCAGACATTTGACAGGCGGTGTAAACGATTTAGACGCCCATAGTACTCAAATGGCGATTGGAGCATTAAAGAAACACACGCATTATCTAGTGGCAATTGCGCTATCAACACACTCTATTTCAATATACTTGCAGACCAACTACAATCTGACGAGCTGATAGATATAAAGATGTTAGTGATATTAATGGTCGTTTGTATGATCAGTCCTATAGAGAGCGGAACGGGTTGACAGTCCTTGCTCCTTTGCTAAAGTCAAGCCGGCAGTGTCAATTTGTGTATGACTATAAATTGTTGTTGTTATGGTAACGTTTCCTATAAAATTAAACTCTAGTTATTTTATTTAACTGGAGGATAAAAATGAAATAATAAGAAAGAAAATCTGTATACAACAGGAAATAATTTCACTAGTTATTGCAACAATAACATTTTACATTATTATTATTATTATTATTATTAACAATTAACTATAAGCCAATTATATTTAATTTCACCAATATAAGTTAAATTTAACTCTCAGTTATTATAATTTATTACTATAATTATGTTTTATAACGATTTTGAATTTAACAATCATAGGTTAACAAACTATAGTTTATTTTTTTTTTATTTTCGATTTTTAATTAATCATTAAAGTATAGATAATTAGAAAATACAGGTAGGTAATGAGTTAATTATAATATACCTGTCGTTGTAATCGGGTTAATTCACCTTCTGCCATAAGGTCCATATCAAGTCTCTCTTGAGTTCCCATTATTATTATTATTATTATTATTATTCAATTTATTAATCAACAAATAATTATTCTTCGTATAAATTAACCGGTTGTTATTATTTAACTAACCGTTACTATGACAACGAACCAATAACAAAAAATTGTTGATAAATCAATAAAATTATATCGATTTTCTTATAGGGGGTAGTAAATACAACCCCTTTCACCATTTAATTTTTATTAACAATTAACTAGTTTGTTTAAATAAAAAGATTTACAAAAAAAAAACAAATCAAATAATATAAAGTAATTAATACGCACGCGTAACAATACAGGTAGGTATTATAGAGGTGAATCGCGGTTGGCTTTTCTGAACCGCGTTTAGTTTTGTTTTGCATCAAGGTGTTGTAGATACCGTGTTTGTTGTTTATTTATTTGTTTGTGTGTGAGTGGGTGTTGTGTTATTCATTTGTTTCATTTTTATAACATTATAGCCAACTTTTTGTTAAACAATTAACGACTAATGGTGGAAATAGGTAGGTTTTCCATATGTTTCCCCCCAAATAACGGGATTATTATTTGGTGGTGTGTGATGTCAAGGCCGTCTTGTTTGTTCTTTAAAAAATTTCGACATTTAAATCATGTTACCTTTGATTTTTTTTTTTTGTTTTTTTAAAATTTAATAATAATCAAGTTATCACGTAGCATTTGTTTATTATTTATTATTAATTTGCAAACGATTTGCATTATTCATATCATCACACAATTCCATTTATATATATACAGCGCGTCCTATTATGAGTATCCCAATAAAATTTTAAGGTTATGACATTCTAACCTTAAAAATTTTGTCTATAATCCATAAATTAAGGTTAGAAAATTCTAACAACACAATAAATTCGTAGCTTTATCGCAAATTATTTACGTTTATCGTGTAACAATGACGTAATTTTCGATAAAAACGATTAATTTTCGAATATTTTACAGATACAAAATGGCGTCAAAATATACCAATATGGCGATTAGGTATAATTCGAAAAATACGTATGTAGACAATTGAAATTTATTAAATTTTTCAATTGTTTATTGATAAAAACGATAATTTAAAGAAAATTATGTTAAAATCATTAGAAGATTATATTATTGAAATGGAAAATCGTAATAGTGCCATGGATAATCAACAAAATAATAATAATAATAATAATGATAATAATAATAATCAAGAAAATAATAGAACAACAGATTTATGGACGCAATTACAACAAAAAGAGAATGATTTATTATTAGCAGCTGAATTAGGTAAAGCTTTATTAGATAAAAATGAAGAATTAAAACGACAAAATGATGCAACAATTGAGGAATATTCAAAGAAATTAGAGGTAAGCGATAGTGATAGTGTTGTATAGTGAAAGGGAAAATATGTTTTTTTCAAATCTATAAACAAACAAACTAAATATATATCAAAAGTTCTACACCATTAGTTTTGTCGGCCATTTTATTGTTAATCCAATTACATAATTTGAATATTTACGCTTAAACGGCCTACTATTTATTAGATAAAAGTGAGGTTATATATTAGCGTATTTAAAATAAATACACACATTTTTGGGACGTATAGTATAGATTTTCTTGGAATAACCTAGATTTTTTTTGACGATTTTTTAGGTTAAATACATTTCTATTAAGGTTTCCTAATATTTGGTTTTCCTTATTTATAAAAAATCGATAAAAGCTTGTTTTCCATACATAAAAATAAGGTTAATTACAAAATGGCGGCAATCAAATGTCACAAATTTTAAGGTTAGTATAGTGACAACTATAATGGGACGTACTGTATAATAAAATTTCCCCAGGGTAATTTGTTGCTTTCTAAAACAGTCTACAGAGTGATTTGATATCATTAACCTGTTATTGTTAATAACAATAGAAAAAAAAAACGTAACTAGATAGACAACGACCGGTAATAATACAACAATAATTCTGACTCATCATCATAATTTTGTTATTATTTCTACAAAAATACAAAAAACGGCAATTATCTATTTAAATGTTCAGATAACAGTTGGCCGTGAAAAACAAAAGTTCATGGTGGAAAATTTAAAGAAAAATTCAAAAAAAAATCAAGTTACCTTCTATCTATCAATCATGGCCAACTGTTATTATAATAAAATAAAGTTAACCATACATGTATCAATTATAGAGGTTGAGATTAATCACACAGTCTACTTTGATGTGGGAGATTTATTTATTGGTAGAATAATAAATAATAATAATAATACGTATATGTTTCTTTTGTTTAAATAAATAAACAATTGAATAAATCGGAAGGAAGCCTACTTTTCTATATACCGGTTGACACAAATCATCTAAGTACATAAGAGAATTTACAAGAACCGGGATAGGCTTATAGCGTTCGTTTGAGTTGAAAAGAGATGGCTGGAAGAAGTACACACCCTCAAGACTATCCTATGTTCCTAGATGAAATGTCTTAACCTGTATATTTATTTATTTTAATTAAATTTGTCTAATATACAGACTGTCCCATTTTAATACTCCCTCTCCATAATAATAATAATAATAATAATAATAATAATAATAATAATAATAATAACTATTGTTTTGTTGTAAAAGTAGCAATTTGTGCAATAACAATTTAATTCAACTTTTCTTTTATTGCAATATAAACAATTACAACATCTATCTGTTTTCTTTTTTTGTGTCTACAGCGCCTTCTGAAATATGTTTAATCCGCTCCATATTGATATGATTTTTAATTATCTATATTCGTCCTTGACCTTTATTGATTACAAACACGAATTTTTTTGTTTCATCAATCAATAATAATTAAGAATAATCAAAAACATTAGTATTCTATTCGTTTTATTATACAGGAAGTTGCTAAATTTAGTAACCTTAAAATTCTACCACAGCCAACTTGATTATCTTGTATTTGTCTTGCTTTATTAGGTTAACATCTAGTTAACTGTAATTATTATTATTATTATTATTGCAAAAAATTAATAATTATTAAACCAAGACCGGTTTCGGGGAAATTTACATTTTTTTTTGTTTTACTGATTTCTATGATTAAATAGATAGATGATGTTGTTCTATCTTTATCGCACTCATATAACTTTCTAATAAGTAAGAGAGAGATCGAGATATTCTAGTGAATGTAATAAAAGTGATGGAATATTTATGAATTCAAAAAAACAGCTATTAATTAATCAAATATGTCTCTTATCACTAAATCTATGATAACTGATAACAAACATGACTCATTATTTATTTAATGATAATAATATTTGTTAATAAAACAACCCATCTTTGCTATTATTTGTTTAATAATGGGAGTTAACTGGAGTTTAAAAATTAACCTTTAATTATTTATTATTATATTCTTTAGATTATTATTTATCTAACAGTTATGCAATTAAATTTTAAATATTTCCGGAACTAATTATTATTTGAAACAAAAAAAAATTCGTAATAATAATAATAATAATAAGGAAACAGAGCAGATATTGTTTAAACAAAAAAAAAACAATTATTAAATTTTTAAATCGATAAATTGGCAATGAATAGAAAGTGTTAAATTATTAAATTTAATAACACACAATCTAATAATATACAGGTTGAGACAATTCATCTAGAAACATAGGAGAACCTACACGAAAACGGGATAGTCTTATCGGCTTCGTTTGAGTTGAAAAGAGATGGCTGGTAGAAACTTTATAAAATTACCCACTCTCATGACTTTTTCTATTTATCCAGTTGATTGTTAAAATTTAAACTCAATTTAAATTTTATCTTGAGATTAAATCTGTCTGTTAACTTTGATTTACAGTTAATCATATAATAGAATACAAAAGTAATTATCAACAATTTAATTTTAACCTAAAGTTAATTTAACTGTAGGTTAAATCGAATTCTTAACGATCGAAATTATCATTTGATAAGCGAAATAGAATAATTTAACAGACATCACAGTAGATAGATTTAAGCTTAGCTTAAGTCTTATTATAAGTTGACGCTTATTATTATTATTATTGTCTTTAACCTTAGTTTAAATTTAATCTAAGTTTATCTTAGTTTGGAGTTAAATTGAAAATTTCGATTGGTTCTCAGCATTATTTGTAATTAACTGTAGATTAAGCAAAGTTTAAGCCGAGATTAAGTTTAAGTTACAGTTAATTTAACTGGAGTTTATGTCAATTTAATCTAATTTGTTTTTTAAATTTAACCAAAGTTTAATTTAACTTCAAGTTAAATAAGTTTATGTTAATGCAACAATTGCGGAATTTCTATCCGTTATACTAGAGATAATGGTTTAAATAGAAAATTTTAACTAATTTTCTTGTGTAATAAGCGAAAATTTATTGTTATTGTTGTTGTTGTTGTCGTGAGATCTAGTTTTTTTGTTATTGTTTTTATTTTATCAAAATTGTCATTTTCTTCCGGTATATTAACAATAAGACATATCTAGATAAAGTGGGCTGTGATGGTTAATAAAACAAAAGACAAGGAAGAGGAAAAAATAAAATAAAGCAGCAACAATAACAAAACAAAAGAATTCACGTATTGTAAAGTTTACGGTTCAAATCATTTATTGTTGTTTTGTCTAATAACTTTTGATTAAATTGTCTGTAAATAAAAATCTAGTCACCTATTATTGGTTTAGGTAAAAAAATGAGGTTATAAATTAACGATACTAATGCTGCCATCTATTATGTTAATTTGTTTTCCATCGAAATCGGCTACGTTAGCGAAACAAGTGCGGAAGATCCGGTTGTAAAGATCTAGTGCGGTTAGGACAGGGGCGTAATGACCTGTTTTTTGAATTTTATAAAAGAGAGACTAGAGACTCCCATAACTTCAAAATCCGACATTAATCCTGTCTTATTATCTATTTAAAGAAAAATTAAAAAATTATAAAAGAAAAAGATGTGAAAAAATAAGGGTTGGGGGGTGAATTCTACGTATTTATGTTATAATTTTATTAAGAATAAAACAACTAATCCAATTATAAATGGGAGATAATCGATTAAAACATTTGCTGCTACTTTATATACAGGATGTTTCAATTAGAACCGTAACAAATCAACGCCAACTGGATTAATTTGTTATTGTTTCCTTTCATTATTCAATAAAATTCGATCGATTAGAGAAAGTCATGTATTGATTATATCGTCGACCTTGTTGGTTAAAACAAAAAAAACTAAAATTAAGAATGAGAACCGTCCGGTATGTGTCGTTAAAATTAGGAATTCAAGGTAAAAATTCACCTACAATTGATTACACACAGTAGTCTAGATTTACAGGTGATGGATTACGACCTTGTTTGTGTGTTTTTTAATTAAATTTGGGAGCTAAAAAATTGCGGCAACATGTAGAGTGAGAGTGCGTGCACGCGCGCTAATAACGTAAACCACATGACACAAACATACCCAGCGAGAGAGAGAAAGAGAGTACGCTTGTAACTCAACGAATAAAACAAAGAGCGCTGATAGACAACCACGTGACTCACGTAAACATACAATAGCATCCTATTTTCTAGTGTTTTATATACAGCTTGTTTCGTTTAAGACTTCCGGTATGCCTCCACAGTTTTTTTTTTGAATAATTTGGATGACTCTTTATAGAATTTTTCTATTTATGACATACTAATTGATGACTAATTGATGATTTCATGATAAAAAATCAAATATTTTCGAATTTAATGATGTAATACATGATTATATCATCGTTTTTTTTTACAAAAAAAAAACTATTTACTTTTCCTTAAAAATTGAAGAAATCACACAAACTAAACCATTACGAATCAATTGAAATCAATAAAAATCAATTACTTAACTGTATTTCTTAAAATACTTAAGTAATAACTTCCACAGCCATCTATAGATGTTGGAAACTAATAATTGGTAATAATGTTAGAAAGTGGTTTTTAATTATTAAATTCTCTACGTATTCATCTATACAATTATTTTCCACCAATTATAAAGGTTATGTTTTCTTAACCTCAAATTTTCATTAATGGCGATAATAATAGTAATTGAGTGAAAGTGCATGGTGATTTTTATTGTAATGAACAAGAATAACAGGAAGCGGAAGTATTTGTTAATCTACTTCTCTATTATTGTTATGTAAAAGATGTAATTCAAATTTCGCGCCAAATTTAACGATTTTTCAATCAATACCACCATTGTAATAACACGAAAATTACCAAATTTTTATGGTAAAATCTAGGAATTTTCGTTACATTACATTGGTATTGGAAATATTTGTAAGTTGTACGCATGCGTTATAACCGTTTATCAAGATGTCAACGTTTTGTTGAACTTTTCTTATTATAAATTGTTTTTTATAAAAAAAAATGTCACGACTTGTATGCGTTAAGTCATGTTTCTACATATGTTTTATTCAATAAAACATAAGGAATTTACTGTAAACTCTTACCAATACTGTTGAATTCATGATTAGATAATAATAGCGATTGTCATTTTTTTTCTGTTTCTAATTTATTTATAAATCAAGTAGGCATATAGAAATTGTTATTATTGAGTCATAATTACAACTTTCTCTCTATTTTAATCCAAATTTCCGTTTTTTAGGTTATTAAATGACTGAGTTTACACTGAAATTGTTTTGAAGGTCAATTGCATATGCGTTGTGATGTAAACTTTTTGTTTTTTTTTTGTCTAAATTTCCACCTACTGTTTCACGTAATTAATTTTTTTATAAGAATCAGAAGAAGGAAATGGTGTTTTACGGTCATCGTCTAATTATTACGAAAATTACACGAGATAACTCTGATTACTTCCGGTTTCTCTTTTTTTTTTCTTCTTTTTAATTGGTTTATAAGTGTTAAGACAAGATTACAATAACAAATTACAAAACTAGGTTTAAGATGTTGTAATATTGATAATGTTGTGATTTAGATTTATTGTTAATTGTTTTTTTTATTTGTAATCGTTAACAAGGTAACGAAACTAGGTCAGTAGATCTCTTCAAATTTAACAAAAAAAAAAATAAAAAATGAAGTTTGACGCAGAACGCATCAAGACCTAAGCGTTGATCCATGCAAGGGTGCTAAGGCATCAGGGATTTGCTGGAAACGCAACAGCTGATGACCTTGCAAGAAGAGGTGCTATGGCTCCACTCATAGGTCCGGAGCTATTCTGTGAACTAGCCAAGATCCACAAAAGGCAGGAAATCTGTGCGTGGGAATGCAAAGTTCATAGACTATTTGTCTCAGAATGCTAGAAAGCTTCTCGAACTGAGATTGGTAATGGGGCTCTTAATTGATTGTGTGGATTCACCCACCTAGTCAGTGTGACTCTATCACCTGCTGCAGTGACGAATAGGCTCCCTAGGTCCTAGAGAGATTGTTAGCTTCTCTGATAAGATATTTTTCCTAGGATATCAATAGATAGAGGGTTAAGAACAATAGATCAGCTGTGGTCGCAGTTTAGGAAGGCTATAATGACCAAACAACCCCTATAATCTAATTTAATCTAATTTAAGGCTTGATCATTATCATCCGTAACTAGCGTTTAAAAGTTAGCATTACGAAAGTTTGGCTTGAGGCCGATTTTGCTTCAAATCAGCCTTAGAGTCTAAGTCGAGATTGATTTGTGTGGAACAAGCTGTATGCAAAGCGACCTAGAGCGGAAGCGGGTCGCGATAAAGTTCTTCTAATTATAAGCACAACGACCTCGGGGGTTACAGTACGTAAAAGACTTTTCCGGTCTGTGGCCGGATTTACACATTTTAAGGTTTATTTTGATTTGTCAAAAAAAAAGATAGTGTGTATTACTAGTAGGAAAAGTTATCTAACCCCCCCCCCCCCAATCTTGCATTTATTTGAAGGAAAATCGAGAAATCTACAAAAGATCAACGATGACTAATCGGAATTTTTTTAGTGAAATCTTCCATCTACCTCGACCATTTTAGTCAAATTTAAGGTGTTTTGTACAGTTAGACCTATAACTGTGACTTAAACACCTCCGCTAATGACGTAAATCCACTCAAAAGCCTCCCAAATGAAAGAAAAAACATCAACTTAATTGTCAAAATTTCGAAATAAAAATCCTAATTAATCTAGACCTGTTTCGGCCCAAGAACTGTCAACCCACTCCGCTCTCTATAGGTCTGATTGATCTTATGGGAATCCATTATGTAGTAGATGACGTCACTGGCGACTGCACTATCAACGCACTCTATACGTTAGATATAAACATGACATTAATATTGCTGATCGCTTGTATGAGCAGTCGCTGACGTCACAAAACTAAAGTATTGGTTGATCCGTCCTACAGACAGTGGAGCGGGTTGACAGTCCTTGGTTTTGGCCAACTTCATAAATATTTGATAATTTATAGTGACATCTATTGGTTGTTTAGAAAATTTGTAAATGTTCCGAAATCGGTTCATTATACTAATCTTGAGAATTTATTTCAATGATCAAATGAGTCATTTCATGTTATGATGAATCATTCTTAGATGACAATGGAGTTAACCGGATCTTTGAATTTTAATAAAATCTGCAAAAGTTGTTTTTATTTCTAACTTTCTAACAAAATCTTAAAAAAAAAAAAAGTTGTAAAACATTTGTTATCTTATCAAAAACAACCGAAAAAAAATAACGTGGTTTCTTATGATACCAACATTGCAACATCTCTACATTATTGTTTTATTAAAAGAGTTATTGTTAATAAAATAAAAAAAAAAATGTTGGTAAAATTTAATTAAATTTTTTTTATGTGTTTTTTTTTTAACAATTAATTGTTATTGTTCTTTATTTTGTAATTGTTGTAAACAAATATGATTAAAATCTCTCTTGTTGTTTGCATAAAAAAAAAAACGAGGTATGAGTCAAAAGTTTAAAAAAGTGAAAGACAAAACAAGGTTGTTTAATTGTAACCTTTCTACATTATTCCGTTGTAATGGTACTAAAAAATTTCTATAAAAATATTAGAAAAGAAGCTTAAATTATTGAAATTAGCTCTTAAAATGTTGATTTGAGAGCGCTACCTACTTAGAACCAACAGTAAGAGTGCTAAACTTAGCACTATTTTGGTAGAAAATTTGACTGTTTCGAACGAATAGATGGAATTATTGTAAAAACTGCAATTACATACTAAAATTATAGGTGTCTAGTACCTTAAAGAAACAAAAATGTAAAATTAGAGTGCTAACGATAAGTTGTAAATCGACCATTTTTTGCTTTATTATATTTTACAATAACTGTAATCTTCTAAAACGCTTATAGATACCAGAAAAAGTCACATTACAGTGCTAGATAAGCGTTAAGAAAATAAAAAGTTGAGGTGCTAAATCCGGTAATTTGCACCATTCCATCAAAACCATGAAGAATTTGTTGTCTGACATCATAGTATGATTGGAAAATATTTCTGTAACAAAGTATGAGTCATTTTGTATTGCAAAAAAACCACCACGTTGTTGTTGTTGTTGTTGTGTAATTTTTACTCAAGTAGACTTAAAAATTGTTTATTGCTACATAAGTTTTGCGGCTCAATAAATCAACAACAACAACAACAGTAGGTGAATAATAAAGTAAAAGGTCAACATTACTCTCCTTATTACGTTTATTCGTATTAATACGATGTTATTATTGTTACATTTTTTTTGTGTAAAATTCTCCATATTCGTTGAAGGACACACCTACACAATCGCTAAATTATTGTAGTCTTGTTGATAAACTTTCAGAAAGGTTAATTCATGCATCAGTAGGCTATAAAGTTATAAACATATGTCTATGATCGATTCATACAGCATTCAAGTCGACATTATCGTCAACAGTTGTAGTTTCTTAACCTCAAATTGTTATTATAGTAGCGCCCTCTATTTTTGAGTACCTTACAATTTTGGACGACCCGTTATATAAATCGTAATCAATTTGTTTGTATTTTAATATAAATACACAGGTGTGGGAATAATGAGGGTGCAGATCAAACAACCGGAAATAGATCTACCACCACACCTGCTCTATTCGTACACCCTTCACTATTATTTATACAAAAAAAAAAAGAAATCAAAAATTCAATTAATTTATTATTGACCCAAAATTTTCGTCGTGTAACAATAATAACGGAAATTCGTAAAGCATAGATCCGTTTCCGTTTGTTTTCTTCAAGAAACAAAAGCAAAACAAAAAAAAATTATCAATTTCGACATTGATTCAGAATGGAATAATTGAAGATGATGGAAAAGCGTAAAATTCATGTCTTAACCTTATTACACGTGCAACGGAGCGTTTTTTTTTGTTTGGTTTGTTTTATTGTTAGATAAGAAAACAAGAACAGTGCCATGACGAATTTTTGGTTTAACACATTAGAAATAGTGATTTTGATCGACGTATGTCCTCAATTGTAGATTAGTTCGTATATTAGCAACAATAGCGCCATCTCTGATTAAATGACAGTAATTGTTACAACAATTTTGTAGTAGTCGCCGTCATTACAACTGTAGCGCCATCTATGATTCAATGGTGGTGTTAAATAATAATGTTGGTATACTTGATTGTTTTTCAATATTTTACCGGCAAATATACAGGATGAATCAACTGAAGCTACAGTTTTTCGTATATTTTACAATTAGAGCAACGAAACTAAAACACAAGAATAGAGAGTGCTCTATCTGAAAGTGACTTGATAGCAAGCAAAATGGGCCTTATCGATAAACCTCTACAGAAATGAGCAAAAAACCACTATAACTGACAATATTTTTGTTTTCGTTTTCGAAAATTGTCATTTTCATTGGAAAAAAAATCGAATACTTTTCAATGTTTCGTATTTTAATTCATTTTAGTTGACCTACTTTTAGAGGTCAGTTGTTTCTTTAAAATTGTGTGGGCGATGTTTCCATTAAACAATCGCCAGATTACCTCAACGCTTCTCCTTATCATTATTAGTTTATTCGAACTGATATGTCAACAAATCTCAGTTTAATTATCATGATTTAAAAAGCGATTAACCTTTTTTTCAGTGAAAATGATGATTTTTGGGAACGAAAAATTTGTTTTTCATAATCTACACATTTCAGAATTTCAGCTATAGTGTTTGTTTCCTCATTTTTGTATAGAGGGATATTGATCGTTTTTCACATTTCAGAAACGTTTCCATTGATAAGGCCTATTTTGTTATCAAGTCATTTTCAGACAGTGTTTTTGTTTAATTTCTCTACAAAAAAATGTGGAAACTGTAGCCTAAATTCGTATCTAGGCTACAATAGATGGTGTATAACTGGTTGTATATATTTAGTTTTGGTGTATTGTTGGTTGCCTATATGTGTGTTGTATCGGCGTTAAATTAAGTGCGCATGTCTAATGGAATTAATTTATTGTCCTTGAACGACGCCATCTATGAATAGTTGTTATTGTTTATTGATCATAGCATCCTAGATTTTGAAATTATTTTCATTTATCAATTTCAGACAGTTGAACAGGATCGTCATCTATTGAAACGTAAATTAATAAATCAAGAATCTGAATTTGAATCACGTTTATTAGAATTACAAAATGATATAAAAGAATTAACAAATAAATTAACAATAAAAGAGACATTATTAAAACAATGGGATCGTGATAAATCAACATTAGTAAATGAATTAAATGCACAAAATGTACGTTTAACAAATCAATTAAAAGAATCAACAAATTTAGAAATACAATTACAACAACAAATTGAACAATTAAAACAAGAATGTAAAATTGGTAAAAATAATTTAAATGAACATATATTTAGTGTTGATAGTTTACGTGATGAATTAGATTTATTAAATGAGAAAAATAAAGAATTAGAAAGACGTTTACAAAATACAGCATTAGAACGGGATAATTTAACAATAGCATTAGAAGAAGCAACTGATCGTATTTTATTATTAGAACGACATGCACGCGAACAAGATTTACGTCTACAACATTCATTAAAAGATTACGCATTACCACAAGAGAAATTAACAATTGAAGACAAACTAAACGGTAAGTTTACTTTTAATTGCATGATAACTTTCAAAATTGGCGCGCAATTTCTATAAAATGTCAAACATAGTTGGCGCCACTATTGCATCAAACAATACGGCGCCAAATTCAAAAAATTTCTAACTTTTAACAACAAACTATTGTTTTTACTAATAATCATTAACACTATTTGTGTTTGTTTGTTTGTTTAATTATAAAAAAAAAACACAAAATATAGCCGGTGACCATCGATCTCTCTTAGCAGAAATGGACATATCTGAACCAACATTATCACAAGAATGTATGTCAGTTTATCGACAATTACGTACATTAATACAACAATTAAAAACGCACAATGATGATGATGATAGTGGTTTACATTCGGATTGTTCACAACAATCATTCGATGAGAATTCAGCACAATTCTCAGCTGGTTTATTAAGTGAATGTGCCCAAGAATTAGTTAATTTAGTATTAGATACGGATGTTGTACGTTTAATTGAACGTTTAGAACAAGCTAGAAGAGAGATACAAGAACGTGATTTGGAATTGAGTCGACGATCCGAAAAAATTATGGAATTAAGTAGTAAAGTAAGCAATCATATTACAATTATTCCACCCTGTATGTAAAATTGTTTTGTTTAAATCAATTAGGCGTCGGTTTGTGAAGTTGAATTACAAGCAGCATTAGAAGAACGTGATCGTGCTAGAAATGATGCATCAAATACATCATTAGCACAAGATGATATTGTTATAAAAGCACGTGAAGATCGTGATATTGCTATACAACGTAAAACAAAAGCTGAAATTGAATTGGCTAAAACACGCGTTGAATTAATGCAAGCTAATAGTCAATTATTAGAAGCTATACAACAGAAAGTTGAATTAAGTCAACAATTAGAACAATGGCAGGTAGGTGATGCCATCTATCGCATTAACGGACAATGGACAAATAGGCGCGCTGTTGTGGCGCAGCGTAGTGTTTTCGCGCCTTAATGTCCTTGACCGTAGGTGATATGCGCAGTAATAGAATAATGTTGTGCGCATCTACTAATTTTTTGAAATATTTTGTTTATATATTCTAGATGGATATGCAAGAATTATTAGATGAACAATTAAAGAATAAATTAACATCACAAGAAATAGTGATGCGACAAAATGTACAACAACAACCACCGGTAGCACCACCTAGACGTCGTCTACTTAGTTTCTTTCTACGATAGCATTTATTCATTGATAATTTTTTAAATAAATTCCAACAAGTCTGTATGAAATTCATCGAAATTCTTATATATGTATTATAAAATTATTAGATTATAGTATTTATGTAATATTCTTGTCATTTTGTAGTGAATTTATTAATTTAAATAGTTGATTGAATTTAACATTTTTTCTGTGATTTAATTAAATTTTAATTAATGTAGTTTTTAATAATAATAATAATACATCTTTACAAAAGAATTGTATTAATCCGTCCAATTTATCGAAAAAAAGTGTGCTAATAGATTGTAATAATTAAATAAATTGCTCATAAATTATTGTAAATAAAGATATTTTATTATTATTTTGTAGTTTTAGTCTTTATTATTGTTGTAATTATTAAAAAAATAAGAAAATTGGAATCAAAATCGTTAAAATTTGCATTGCTGGTATGCAACCAACACTACACACAAGTTTAATGTGTTGCCTAAATATCGAGTACTTATACAACTAACGCTACACTTATAGTTGTGGCGGTAGGCAACCAACATTACAACAGCTTTGCCTAGTCAAATGCAAGGGGTCGATTGGCGTTTTTAGACTTCCTGAATAGTGACTATTGATATCCCAAGAAAGACATTTTTAGCACGGCTAAATCATTGTCTAAGAGAATAAGTCTTATGTTAAGTCAACGCATCACATTTGCATAGTATGCGTTTGGAGGTTTCTTAGTCCAATCCACATAGTCTGCATCTCTCACTGTTAGATTTGCCCAATTTTTTTGGAGATGGTATCTTACTGGACAATTCCTAGATAAGAGTGCCGTTACGAGTTTTAGTTCGTTCGACAAGCTTTCTAGGATTCTTATTGTTAAGCAAATAGTCAATAAACTTCTTTGCTTGTGATTTCTTGCCTTCTGTGGGTCTAGGCCAGCCCACCTATGAGTGGAACCATAGAACCTGTTCTCGCAAAACCATCGGTTATTTCATTTTCAGCAAATCCTTTTTCTTTTCCCACTTGTTTTAGAGATGCTGTAGGCCTATAAAGCTTGCAACATTGTTTGGCTGTCTATCAAGATGTAAATTTGTGTGCCTTTGAGATTTTTTCGTAAACATCTCTCTAGCACACATTTCTATTGCAAGATTTTCGACTTGCATTATGGTTGGCAACTATGCTAAGGCTTATTGTAAGACCCATGATGGACGAAAAACCAATAAATTACTACTTAAAATAAGCTACTGAAATTGCAGCGGTTAGCGTGCCTGGGTGTAGTTTTGCACTTTTGGACCTATTTCCGCTCCATCTACAGGTACTGAAAGAAGGACTTCTCGTTGCCCTTAGGGTGCTCCGGATTGCAAACTCCAAACCAGGTGTCTGGCAAGGTTATTTAGAAATTCTGAAGCAAATACGCACAGAATTTCTGGTCAAACTATCGGATATCATGCCTAGTGGTATAACTAGGAATTTTTGGAACTTACGCAAAAATATTCTAGGGCTCCCCAATTCTTTTATTATTAAGCAGATTTTATAGAACCTATCTACTACAATTCCTATTATTAGACCACCTAAACGTTTAGGCCCTTACGCATTTTGACAGATAGCCAGAGAGTGTTGAAAGCTCTAAAGGGCTTGAGTCAAAAACCATCTGGGAATATTGTCAATCTGTGAAACAACTAGCTAAGGGCAACAAACTTACCTTTGCATGGGTGTCAGGGCATCAGGGATTTGCTGCAAACGAAATAGCTATAGTTCCACTCATAGGACCGGCGTCATTCTGTAGGCTAGCCAAGAGCCACAGATGGCAAACAATTTGTGTGTGGCAATGGAGCAGGAAAATGCTCCACTGGAGACTATGGTGAGGAACGCGACAAGCAAACAGCAACCGCAGATGTACCGAACGTATGTCCAAAAGATGCATCCATAGCGGTTGTAGGGATGACTCCCCCATATCCCCAATCACACCCAGGCGTGCTAATCGCTGCTGCTTAGTAGTAACCATTATTACAACACAGTTAATTGTTTTATAGTCTGTTAAATGACTTAAGGGAGATCCTGTAAAATAATAAAAAGTTAGTTAGCTCACAATAGATACAGTAGCAAAGGATTTTATGGAAATGATAACAAAAAAAAAATAATTATTTCCTTACTGTTGTATTTATTGTTTTTTTTTAATTATTTTTATTATTTTACTGGACCTTTATCAGTCACCTAACAAACTATAGTAAGGTAGGATTTACAAACTATAAGATTAAGGCTACCTTTATAGTAGTGGCGCGGCAGTATACCACTGCGCCATCTGTATTTGGGTGGTTTACTATTATGGAAGTAAAAATCTTGGATAAGTAGTTTTCTTGTATAATTTTATTGTTTTTTTTTGTTTTGCAAAGAAAAAAAGCATTATTAATATATAAAATACACAACTAATATAAATTAAAATTATTATTATTTATCGTTTAGTTATTCGCAAGATAATAATGTACAAGCTGCCGCTGTGCCATCATTATTACATACGCACGTATTACATTCATTTTTGAAAATCTCACCAGGTTTACAAATCTGTTTTGTATCTGTGAAAGAAAATAAATATTTTTTTGGTCAAAATCAAACTTTAACTTTTATTTGTTGAATTTATATTTTGTTGTTCCATTATTGATGAAATTGTTGTTGTTGCTGTTGTTGTATTTTCCGATTTTGTTGTTATATCATCAATTGGACATAAATTCTCTGTACATAAATAACCAGTCTTTTCAATATTACAATAACATGTATTACAATCAATTGTAAAATAATCATTGGGGGCGCACGGTGTATTTTTTAAATCGACCGCCACTGGTACACCTAAATCAGACACTTAAGGGCCACTTTAGAACCAACAAAATCTTCAACAATATTTGCAAGACCCTTATTACGTCTCCAGTATCTGACTTTTTACAAAAATAGATGGAAAGACAGAAAAATAAATAGATAGATAGATAGATAGAGAGAGAGAGAGAGAATCTTACAAATACTGTAGAAAGATAGAGATAGATAGAAAGATATAAGTTAAAATAAAGATTTACCTCTGCGTTGTCGCTCTAATGGGCAAGCTAGTAACGTACATGTCCACGTTTTCAAATTGCTACAAACACAATCGTTACAATCGATACGTTTCTTTTGACCAGGCACGCATTCTTCTATTTAGCCGGTAGAAAGAGACAAAAAATTGTAATTTTTGGGGGGGTAAGAGGAAAAATTGCAAAAAATTACCAAAATCAGTAGTAGATCTCTTATCATTATAACATTGCATCATTGTACAAACCCATATCCCATGGTTATTACAATAACAAGAGTTACATTCTTGTTGTTTCGTTTCTCCAGGATGGCACTCTAAAGATTTTGCTGGATTTGTAGAGGAGGAGAATGATCTAAATGGGCCACAATATCTTCTAGAACATGACCAAAGACCACTAGTTGAACAAATACACAAATTACAATCATTTTGTTTCTTTTCGCCCGGTTGGCATTCTAATTTTGCAACAAAAACAAAAAAAAACTTGTTAAAAAAAAAGATAATCCATTCATAAAATTCTAGTATATGGACTTGTAGATAATGGTTGAATTTGTGATAACCTTTTATCAAATTTTCGTTATAAAAGGAGTGTCTAGTAAACATCGACTGTTACTTTCTTCCATCTCCTACCTAACAGAAAATTGGGCAAAATCGTTTTTTTTTTTTGGGAAAATCTACCAAAATCCTCCAAAAAAAAGCAATAAACGTAAAAAACTCACCTAGACTTGTAACGCCAATTATGAAGAACAAAGCAAAATATGCAAAAATTTGTAATTTCATTGTCCCCCAAAAAAAAATGCTAAAAAAGAACAAGCAATTTTTAACAACAATCGAATACCATGCGACACTTTTATAGACTGGTATATAGCAACAATTAAGATGCCTCTTTTATCGGTATGTCTATTTATAAACAAAATTTTATTGATAAGCAGTGGCGTAACAAAAATTTTGACTCCAAGCATGGAGATGGTAAGTTATATATCTAGCCATGTGCGCCGTTTCTCACTATTATAGATTAACTGGGCTAAGCCCAAGGGCAAGTCAAGTATATTGCGAATAATAATAATAATAATAATCGTTTGAATGTTGTGGCATAGATATGATTTTGCATGGGGCCCGCCCCAAATACCCCAAGTCCGGCTCTGATTATTATTGTTAATATTATTAATAACAAAAATTGGAAATGATTTACATTACATTTATAATTGGCAATTGTAAGATCCCAAACATCCATATCTATAAATAATTTATTTCTATTGTTTTTTTTTTGTTTTATTAAACAAATGAGTTGTAATAGAAATTATGAAATTGATTAGTTATCTCTGTCCTACGTTCTACGAAGCGAAGGGATGTATACAAACCGTCCTTAAATTCACCCTTAAGACCCTGTTCCGGCGGATTCCGCGTGGTTCAAACCGCCTGAAAATTGATAGCTGTTCAGGCACGGCGAAAACCGCGCGGATTTCCAAGCGCAATCCATTCTGGGGGGCGCAGAAGTTACGGTGATCGCGGCAAAAGGGTGCCCCCAAGCGGGGGGGTGCTATCGCCCGTGCTGTGGTCCCTGGTGGTGGATGATCTGCTGGAGGGCGTACATAATGAGGGTTACAACGCCCAAGGTTACGCAGATGACCTAGTTGTTCTTATAAGGGGCAAGCACGATGGAATCATATCCAGCTTAATGCAAGGTGCCCTAAATTGTATCAAAAATTGGTGTGCGAGGGAGGAACTAAACGTCAACCCCAGCAAAACCATCGTAGTTCCATTTACAAGAAGGCGAAAGCTTCATCTCGAGTCACCTCAGCTAGATGAACAAACTATTGAATTCTGCAGTAAGGTAAAATATCTGGGAGTAACCCTGGATAGTAAACTAAACTGGAATTCACACGTTGATAAGACTCTCTCCAAAGCGACGGCTGCATTGTGGACTTGCCGTAAGCTGTTTGGGAAGATATGGGGTCTGCAACCAAAAACCACCTATTGGTTGTATTCCACAGTCGTAAGACCCATCGTCACCTATGCATCACTTGTATGGAGCTATGGGTACCACCCCTTCAGCGGCCATGGAAGCACTTCTGGACCTACTTCCGCTCCATCTACAGCAGGTGCGAAAGGAAGGACTCCTCGCTGCTCTTAGACTACCCCAGACTGCAAACTCCAAACCAGGTAACTAGCAAGGAGATTTAGAAATTCTGAAGCAAAATTGCACAGAATTCCTGGTCAAACCACACGGACATCATGCCGAGGAAATTTGACTTCGAGGTCCCTTTTGATGTGGTCATAGAAGACCGCCAAAAGGTGGATCTCAAACAAACAATGGCACCGGTATAGGAATATATGGACCCAACTATAGGGCATCCTTAGCCTTGGGAAAGTCTCCAACCATTATCTCCACTGACAGAATGGGGGGAAACACTGATCGGCATACATATACAACCTTGTATAGCTTTAGAAACACCAGGTCTGTATAGCGTAACGGTCACTCTCTAAGGTGATCAATTTTTTTCGACCGATACGTACAGGTGTATTTCAATGAATTAAACAATTATTATTAACGATAATCGTTTTTAGATTTATCTATACATACATAAATATACATTTATTTTCTCCCACGTTCCATTCAACGATACGTTTGTTATCTGTTTGTTTATTTTTTTATAAAATCTGTGTTGCAACACTATTTGTAAAATAAATAAAAGCACCAAATAAATTAATGAAGGCAGCACTTAAAAATACTGTCATCCATTCACCATTTGATATTGTAACTAATGATGCTGTTATTGGACCACATAATATACCTGGTATTGTTGCAATTGTATTACTTATTGCAAATGTTATACCAGCATAATTTTGTCCAATATCAACATGATTACTTAAATGACCAGCTGAATTACATGCTAATAAACCCATCGATATACTACATAAGATTAATGCAAATGGTAAATTTTTTATAACACAAAATATTGATAAAAATAAACTTGGACCAATTAAACCAATACATGTCATTAAACGACGTACATTTAATATACTCCAATTTTTTGTTAATAATAAACTATCAGCTATATGGCCTGATATTATACCAAATATTGAATTTATTATATATGGTATTGATGTTAAACTTAAACTATGTGAATTTGCATTTAAATAACGCGATAAATATGTTGGTAACCATTGCATTATTATATATGATGACCAATTCATTGCAAAATGCGCTATATATATCGCCCATAATGGTTTATATAATAAAAAATCAAGTAAACGTATTGTTTTTACATTTTTTGTTTGTTGTTGTTGTTGATATAATGGTAATAATTTATCATCATTTACATCATTAATTAAATCATTTGGATAAAATATTAACCATAATATCAACCATAAAAAACCAAAAGAACCGAACCAATAAAAACTCGATTCCCATAATAAATGTGGACATAATATTGATGCAATCGTTTGTCCAATACTACCACTAGCTAATAAATAACTAAATGCACGTGAACGTTCCTCAACCGGTATTGTATGAGCAAATAAATCAAATATTGTTGGTAAACCTAAACCTTCAGCAAAACCTAATATTATACGACATATTATTAATAATACGATATTATATGATAATAATGGTGTTAAAAATGTTGCTATACTCCATAATAATACACTACAAATCAATAGATTTTTAGCACCAAATTTACTCGTCCATAAACTACCTGAAACAAAAGAAAAAACAACCGATTAATACAAATTTTGTATAATAAAACAAAGTTGGCTATAAAAATTGGTAACAATCAAAATTAATCAACTGAGTTGGCTATAAAAATTGGTAACTATGGTGATTTGAGTGTTGATTGCAAAATGGTGGCGACAATCATAGTCGACTTGATTTCTTAATAATTATTATTGTTTTAATTATTTAAATTAATTAAATACCAAGTATTTGACTAGTAAAATAACCAAATGCAAATGCTGATAATATTGTTCCTTGTTCGTGTAATGTCCATTTAAAAATATCAGTCATTGGTACAATTGCAATTGGCATTATAACACGATCAGCACTATTTATGAAATTTGCTAAACTACATAATGCTACAATACGTGATGTCTTCCTAAACCAACGTATTCGAACCATTATTAACTGAAATAAAACAAAAACCAAAAAAATTAAGTTAGGTTATGTTGTCGATTTTGTTTTTTTTTAATTACCCACAATTTATTCCATCCTATTTCTATAATTTGTAATATTT
>JAZBGY010000364.1:0-68652 GCA_037414755.1 Lydus trimaculatus | reverse complement strand
GTTGTTGTAGCATTTAGAGCAACAAGTAAATTCGACCGAATTTTTACAAATTAAAATCCGAACATTTCTGAGGGTCATTCTACAATAATTTGTTTTTTCTTCTCAATCTCTTTTCTAAGAAAACACTAATTGATTTAATAACAAATTTCCGTTTGAGTCATAATAACTTTTTTTGCATTATAATTTTTTTTGTGAAACAATAGTACAAAAAACCAATTGATTTCTGCTTGATAGATTTATCCCACATCGTAATTACAACGTAATTCACAAAAGGAACGACAATAGTGTTAATCGAAGTATTCCCTAGACGACAGTCAAAAGCTGATTCAGCCCAACAAGTTAAACTTGATCTGGAAAGGTAAAAGTAAGGAGAAAAAAAGGAACAAAACGACGGCCACTAACGATATAGATCGTGTCTTATACCAATCCTTATCAACTTTAACACATATATAGACACTCACACATAGATAAAATCGATATCATTAGAAATAACTACGACAAGAACTATAAAGCTTTTATATAAAGCTACTTTAGTTCAAATAATTCTATAGAGACGGCTTTATTTCGGATGTTACCAAAAAGAAGCTAATATTTTTCTAAAATAGTTGTACGACAGGTAGAATGTAAACTGTTGGGATAAATCGAAACAAAAGTAAAGAAGCTGTGGAATTCCTTCTATATACAAAAGTTGTTTCGCGTTCTCTTGTATTTGTCTGATGTAAACAAGTCGGTAACAAACAAAATAAAACACACATTAACACACACACGCCAAATAACACAAAAAAAAAAAATTGTTGTTACCACCAACTACGACAACTTTTCCGCAATTAACGACTCAATTAAAACCGTATAGTGACCGTAATTAATAAAAACTCGTAAAGTTTCTTCAAACTTTTCATGTAAACCGTAATGATCGCTAATTTATTTTTTATTTTTTTTTTGCTATAAATATTGAAAATATTCAACCAGATTTCCTGTTCATTAAATAAATTACGAAACAATCTATAATTTTCTAAACGGTCAAGTTTGAAAAAAAAAAAATAATGAAATTCAAAAAGTAAATCATTTGGAATGGCATCAGTTTGATTTATGTTTGTTGGCTGCATTTTTTCCTCTCTGTCTCTCCATCCACTTTGTAATTAATGGAATTGAATTAAAAGATGGAACTGATTGGATATTTAAATTAATTAATTAATTAATTAATTAAAAAAAAAACAACAACATACGATTCTTTATAAAATCAATACCGATATTGGTCATTGTTCTAATTGCGTCAATATTTAAATTAACTTCCACTATATTTTATCAAATTATATAAAGTTGAAATGGAAAAAATTTTTTGATTAATGAATTTGTAC
Source organism: Lydus trimaculatus (assembly GCA_037414755.1). Classification (NCBI taxonomy): domain Eukaryota; kingdom Metazoa; phylum Arthropoda; class Insecta; order Coleoptera; family Meloidae; genus Lydus; species Lydus trimaculatus. The sequence goes on along the minus strand of JAZBGY010000364.1, from coordinate 67,294 downwards.
GTTTCAGAAATGTTTCAGAATTGTTTGTCACTGATAAAATAAGTGTGTGTTGAAATAGTAAATAAAGTATTATTATTGTGGTACACTTGATATATCTTTCATCGAACCATAAACATATTAAAGCTACAATAATAAACACATTACGATGTGTATAGAGTTTGTCGGGCTAAATATTAAACAATTCACTCAAATAAGCATTGTGGTTATTATTGATTTGAATTTGGTAGTTTATATTGGGAAATTTGATTGTAGACATTTGTTGAAACGTTACTTTATCCACACGTTAACTTAACAACAAAATAAACCAATCATATTAAATGTCAAAATTTTAATATTCCGTTGTTTTAAAGCTAGACATCAAAAAAATCTGTAACAGCTGTACCTGTCTGTGACTACGACACTTTTAAAACGCTACTTGGTTTAAATTAAAGAATAAAATTATATTGGGTGAAATAGTATACTTCTGTGGAATATCATCTTGTCTTTGTCCCACTTATTAGAATAACAATGCACCAGATAGAGATAGTAGATCAATCATCGATTTGGCTATCTATTTTTTAAAATTTATTTTATAATTTACAAAAAAGTGAGAGAATTAATTTTAAAGAAACTCAATAATTACAAAAGTAATTATGATCGTAAATTGTAAATGCATTTGTTGTTGTTGTTGCTCTTCATTTTATTCAATTCATCAGGTGAAGCATAAAAACAATCGAAACCATCTAACAACAACCTAATAATTTTCATAAGTGCCGCTTTAGAAACTTCCTGCCAACGACCATGAAGTAAATTGAGTTCAACTTAAGCTACTTCTGCGATTCTAACAGCCTACACTATAAAATATACAAGAAAGGTCATTTAACCTGTTTGTTGTTGTTGTTGTTGTTGTTGATTGTTATTGAGAAATTTTGAAATAATTATTTAATGAACAACTTGATCGATATAAACGTTAACAAAAATAAGAAATTATTGAATTATGAATTGAACGATGAAATTTAAAGATGGTTTCATGTAATATTTTAAAATAATTATTGAATTGCATGTTTCAGAAAAATTACGATATTTTTGTATAATTATGTGGTCAATAGTCGCTTCAATTCGATTATTATTGGAAATAAAACACAGACAAGGTTGAATTATTATTATTTTTTCTTAATAACAGTGCAACGTTATTTCTGTTAAAAGAACAGGGTTGCGATTTCCTTCCTTAATTTGACAATTTACATACAAATGTTTTAAAAGTAACTTCGACTTTGTTGAAGGGGTTGCAGATGGTGGCACTGTTGACATAACCATAAATTTTTCGCTTAATTTATTAGACGACAATACAATTTAATAAAATTGGAGTAATTCTTAAAATAAAACTTTTACGAATAGTGAATTCTTCCGTCATGTGCCGTTGTAACGGCAACCCATTATCAGAATATAGCAGCTGTCAGTAGAGTAACATATCACGCAAACGGGACTACCAACTAATAATAATAAAAAATACAACGAAAGGAAAAGTTACTGTATTTTTGTTTTCTATCGAAGGAAAAAAAAAATACAACAAAATATAGGGTTGGTTATCTGATTATTATTAAAATGAGTCTAATAAATATTTTTAATCGGTAGTTTAGGGTGGGTTGTTTAGTAGAGCCTACTAGTCACTGCCGCCGTTGCCGTACATAATCTCACACTTGGTTAAAATAATAACTAAAGATAATCCTATTATGTGGAAGGAGGAATTATAGTTGACGCGCGAAATGGAAAAACATAAAATTTTTAATATGGATAAGAATTTTAAGATGCCGACGACTCTCTTTTTATAGCCGCTTTCTCACATAGAATATTGTTATTTAATTAGCGCGAAATTAACGCGGAAGACTTCCACAAAATCGCTTATCATACGTTCTCAGCGCTGTACCGACAGAAACTTTATCGGTTAAATTTAAGAAGTTGCCAACACAATCGAGCAACGTTTGCTATTGTAACTTATATTGTTTCAGTTCTGATTTTGGCAGCTTGACCTTTATCACAAATTTACCATTGAACAACCCAAATAGGCGTTATTCTTGACAATTGTTAGCATAGTCTGACTCTACTTTATATTCGTTGTACGTAAGACTAATTTTACTTTGCCACTCGCTTAAAGTCTACTTAATTAAAACGACCCCTACGTATAAGTCGATATTAAGGATGGGAAGCTGAATAGGGCCTAATATACAAAAAAAGTGATGGAATTTAACAGATTTTGATATTACAGATAAAAGAAACAAGACACAATAGAGAGGGAAAGTTGTTAAGACAGGTTGGAGAAAGCACCCTCTGCGGAGCACCTGTAGACTATATTACGCATACAATTACGCGTTTCCTATGCGTGTTAATCCACCCTTAGTGTTGCACTGTTCTAGTTTCGAAAATTCTCCTCCAATTATAGTAAAACATTTGTTGATCGAAAAATTCGAGTCTAGTCGAATCGAAAATTAGTATTTATGTCTATAGAATCGATTAAAATTAAATTGGAAAATACACTTCTTTCCGGCAACTATACAATATATACAGATGAAAAGAGATAGTTATATAGAATTGAAAACTGGTTCTATGCCGAAGGCTTTTTTATTTCCGTAATGAGTGCCCACTAATTCTCAGTCATTATAAATTCCCAACGGCTGCTGTAATAAGAATTCGATCTTAGTCCTTTTTCGTTTTCAAAATGGACTGTGTGTCCATTGATATCGTAACATTTTATTACCTATTGTTCTTGTATTTAGTTTTGGTCATCTATATATGACCATGTCTTATCATATTGTAAAACTAGTTCACATATATGTTGACTGTGGATTAATTAAATTTTGTATTCATATGTCGTTTGAATACTGGTTCTTTTGTTATATGGCTAATGAAATTTTGTTAAGTATAATGGGACTGTTGGTTGTTTTGTTTTACATTTACAGATGTTCGGTATATACAGGAAAACATCCCTTTACCTTTAGAGATTACAAATGAAGCCACCACTAGTAATTAGTATCATTATAGTAAAAGTTCCAAACAGTATAGAGACAATTGGGAACTGTGCTCTTTTGCCTAAACAACACTCCAACAATTTCTCTTTCACTACTATTATTATTATTATTATTATTATTATTAAAAAGAATCACAGTTGGCTTTCTCTTGGGTATAAGTAGCGACTTTCATATGTAAATACAAAAAATATTAAAGTCTTGTTTTAGAGGGTAATCCAGTGTAACCGCGCCCACTCTCCCATAATATATGTGTACCAGATGAATTCGTTTGATAATGCAAGAGGTGTGTGTGGGCTTTATTAAAACAAGCCAACGAAAATATATGAAAATGAACTATACTATAATCGTCACATTTAAACTAAAATAAAGACATTTACTCTATAAAACAAGCAACAAAAACAAAAATTATAACTTTTTGTAATAATAATAATTGATAATTATGGAAAGGTGCTAAGGTCATAGTCCTCACTATATAGCTATATACGCATCCGTTACAACTAGTCCAACCGGCATAGTTTTTCTTCATCTTTTGCTTAACTTGCATGGCACACGATCAGCAATCTACCTATCTATCCTTCTCTATTATTTATACCTTGCGGCTTAATTTCGAAACAACAACAACAACAACAACTACAACTCTACAACAACAACGTTATACCCGCAACATATACGTGGGTCGGTCATTAGACTTAGAAAGAAGAGACATGCAGTTTTATATTATATAAAATATATGATTTAATGATGAAGTAAAGTGAACTGGTCCAAACAGCTTCTCTTGCTATTGCCTCCAGTAGAGTTTTGTTGTATTATATAGAATAATAATAATAATAATAATAATAATGATGATAATAGTTGGCGTCATGGGAGGGCATGACAGACGACGTCGACGGATTTTGCCCTTACGCTACATATAGCTAGCCTTACTACGACCACCCTTCTTTTCATTTTAACATCATTTGTAATTATCGTTGATATCCCTTGATGACGACAAATTGTTCCGACAGTTTTCAACTTTTCAATTTTTGATATATTGGATGATGAAATTAAAATGAATTGGATTAATTAATTATTATAGATTGAGAGAGAGAGAGAGAGAGAGAACGAGAGAGACAACAACATGAAATCTGCTAAAATAGGAATTTTAGCATTATTATATGCAAAACTTTGCTTGTTGGAAATTTTAATTGTAACACTCATGATTCAAGGCATCTCACATAATTCAAACAAGTTAAAACTTTAAATTTTGAAGAAACTTGGTAGAACTAGCTAGTGTCTCTAGATAAGAAACACCGGCTAATTACTGAAAATACCATCCACAAATAAAAAAAGTAGAATTGTGGCGCTACCATTTGTGGCGCGTCTTTGTGTAAGGTAACACTAAGATTCAATTCAGGCAACTTTTTGTCGCCGCCAAGTGGTGGCTATTGTGCCGCTTTTAATAAATATTCAATATGAGCCCTTATTACTCATTGAAAAGGTTCAGTAACGTGGCAATAATTAATTTATTCATTTCCATTATATTTATAATCAGTTCTATTGTTGTTTGTTTTAAAATTGTATACAACAAATACAGTATTATTGTTTATTGTTGGGATTACATCAAATTGTACATAATAAATGGTAAACACATAAAATTAACACGTACTGTGATGCACGTTGTTAATAGTCTCCATATACAGTAATAATAGAAGAAATAGGCTCATAGGAAAATCAGTATTATGATTTGTAAATAAATTGAAGTAAACAGGTGGTCAGAGGGTGTTTCTCTCGATCTCACTTCGACTTATTTGCAAGTCATACGACTGGTTAACGCTTATTCTTTCGCTGTGAGCCTATTTCTGATATTATTACTGTATATGTTAAATTAGAAATTTTATACGGAAAGAAGCAACAGAATTAGAGGAAAGCCTCTTGTCAAATGATTATAATTATAATAATGATGATCTTAACTAATTATCTATTCTTCTTGTTAAAATTAACAGGAACAACGTAGAAAAAATCGTATTAAAATAATACAACAAAGGTATTTACAACAATGAAAGGTTACCGCTTGGAAATTATTCACCTGTTTTCCTTAAAATAATGCATTGAATGAATTGTATTTTCTCATAAAATATACAAACCAGTCAGTGTAGGTATTTTCGGGTCTTTATATGAATTCTAATGATTATAAGCTTTAAATATCACAACCACGTAAAATGTAGATTATGACGAATAATAATTAAATTATTCTCTCGATACTGTCTAATTTCAAGCTACCGCAGTTTGCCGTAACTAAATCTCCAAATGTTTATTTATTTCGCTTAATAAAACGTGAAAGTTTTATGAGTATACCGTATATAGTGAGAGACAGAGAAGTCCTCGCTCTCTTGGTTTTCTCCCAATGGAAAAGATTCGTTTTATGTTTTTACCTAGTCCCTTGTAAAATTATACGATGCGTATATACAACATATACATACTCAAACTCGGATAGGATAAGTTGCGGCCAGTGATATGAATTTCATCCGTATTTGGGGTCATAAACTCAGTCACTTTTGCCCTTTCTGGTCAACCACTTAACCACCAAACAGACCTACGTAGGATAATAATATTGTATGTCCCCGTTTCTTATTTTATTATCACAATCTCGATTTTATTTTTTATTTAGATAAAAATCGTGTGAATTTTCTGTGAAGCTTATAACTAATTACGGCAATTAATTATAAATATTTAGTCTTTGTTTGGATGTAGTACGGAAATGGTGGTGAAATTTTTCTCTATATACTTTGTAACAAAGAAAAAAATAGAGGAAAGCTTAATTAGTGGTGGATTTCTTGCCACTATTTTTTTTTTCTCTTATTGCTCTATATATGAGAAAAGACTGTTTCTTTTGTCGAAAACATCTGTTGCGGTCTCTTTACAACCAACTAGAAGCTATAAATTTATACGACATAATTAGGTGTGTAAACCTAGTAGGGCGGTTTTTCCTCTGGTGCCATTTTTATAAATGTCCCCACAATGAGACCGGTCACCTTTCTCTACAAAATTTATGATAATAGCGTCTATAAATAAGTCACTTTCATCCCAACGAATCTAGAAGTCCAGAAATTCTGGCCCACTATTATCGTAGTAATTTTCATCCATATGAAAGGTAGTAGCTCACTTTTCATTGGAAAATAAGAAGAAAAAGGAAATATTGTAAAATATTATAAATCATCACCAAATTTTGTTGAAATTCCACCACAACCGGCTACTGTCCGAAAATTAAGCAATAAAGCAATAAAATAGAAAAGTGACTTTTATTATATGTGGACTCTTCTAAAATAGTATATAGATGCACCAACAGGTCCATTATAATTTTTTTTATTGATTCCAAATTTTACGACTACGAAATATCTCAACTAGTCCAGCTACTGAAAGTTTTGTTTTTATTACTTTAAAACTGTCATAAATCGAGAATCTGCCGGCCTTTATATACGAAAATTTAATAAAAACGCCAAAGACAAACTTTGATTTATAATCGGTAGCTATATATCTACGGTCCTTTTTCTCTCTAGCACAATTCTACCGACTTGTCAACTAGTGTTAGCGACGAGAATTGCAATTTATTTAAATCGTGAATATATAGCGAGCCGAATTCAACCTATCTCATAGAATCCACAATGGTTAGCCTTACCAGAAGAGGTAGAATAAGCCAAGTTGAACTTGATTGTTCATACACTTACCCCCTATGGAGATGTGCTCTAGTTTCGTAGATTACACCGTAACGGAACAGAAGCTGACCCAATAATCTTGTAGGAGTTCTACCATAAATCACTACTAGGGGTGCACCTGAAATAACAAAACAGTTCTTCAGTTGCGTGTCTAATTTCTTTTCAGTTTCAGTTATTGCATTGATGTGTTGCATGTGTTATATGGCAACGAATTTATTTGAAACTTTCAATTTCTCTTTTTTTTTTATCCAACGATAAAAATCGAAGTTGTTTAAGATTTATTAAATCATCAAAAGAATTTTCCAATTTCATCAATAAATAAACGATCCATTGAGAATTCAGTTGTAATTTTTCAATTTCCTTCTTATATTCCCCATCAATTTTTCCGTCAAATTCAATCATTGCAACTGTATAAATATAAAAGAAAACACAACAAACAGTCGATTTTATATTGTAACGTTGATTTTATTCAATCTTTTCAAGCATTTAGAAAAAATTTAGCACACTTATTGTTAGAAGAGAAAGTTTCATCCTGGAAAATAGGTCAGAATCGAATTGGTCAAGCCCTAAATATCGTTTTAGAGTTTTACAAGTGTTTACCAAGAACTCAGTAATTGTCATGTCGTCTCTTTATCTAAAATAGAGATTTAGTCAGTTGGTAGGTAGACGTTTAAAATTCTTTGAAAAGCCCAAATAAACATAAATCTAGCCACTGTTTGTATTTAGGATTTGATTGTGTCCTTGTCAACGACAAATCTATCTCAATTTCAAAATGATGACATTTATAATGGATCCAAATAGTTTATTTTCTATGTTAAATGAGTTTTCTATTCTTTGTAGGTAGATAGGTGTGTTGAATACAATAGTATCTACACCTGTAGAGGCTAAATTAGAATTAAATTATTATAATCATATTGTACAGTCATTGTGACTTTGATGTTCCCGCCTATATTGGATGCGGAAACAATGCACCTCGTGAGGTTTATTTATAAAATGTATAGTACGTGCAGGAAATTACAGTGTTACCTAAAATAGAGTATCGTAAAGAATTCTACCGTTTCCCAGTCGAATAAGATTGACATTAGAACAACACCCTAAATAAATACAGTGTAATTTATGTCTTTAACAAATTGGTAAATTCCAAGTTATTTCCAATGACTTGCCGGTCGGTGTGTTTCCGAAAAAAGAAAGAGTCCACTTTATTAATAGAATACTCAAAATACGATAGGAAAAATTCATTTATCAACGACGTACGTATTTATATATTATTATATGTACATTTTATACTTTATTACTGCAGCTGTGGGTGATTTATGTGGCACGCTTTATCCAGATTATAGCGTTTTATTGATTCATTTATTTCCACAGCCTTTGAGTTATAAAGTTGAAGATGGATTTTCCAGAGAGAAAACGCAACAAAGAGTGAGAGAGAATGAGAACAGGAAATAAAGCACCCTTTTTCTAAACATAGCCCTTTGTCGATTTTCCACCAGTACAAACAAAAACTCTTTAAAAGTAAAGTTGTCTTTTTTTGTTTTAATATAGAATATAAAAAGATAAAGACAAAGGATAATTGCGCTTCGTTTGTTTTAGGTCAAGGTTTTCCTGATATCTCTCCAGGTATTTTAATCGATTTTATGAAAAATACCTTTGTATATATAAGTGATCGTATCGACTAAAGACGAACTAAGCAAAAACAGATTATTCGTAGGCTGCTGCTTGTTATACATGGATTGACTATAAAGAAAGAGAGAACAGTATTAGGGATACGTGCCTGTCATACGGGCACGGTTGGACGATAACGAGAGCCACCCTGCGGTGGTTGAATCGATGCTACTCTTACCATAACGACCACCCTTGTATATATCATATAAAACGCCTTTCTCTATAATATAATATTCACGAAATTTATTTCCTTACATTTGTATGATGTTTGAAATTTTCATAAAGAAGCATTCCAAAAATAATGCAACATTTTCTTGTATTATGCAAGAAAAAAACACGAAAAAAAAACTACAAAATATTACGTTGTTGATAACAATCGTATTGCCACTGTTTAATGAAATTTCAGTCATCTGCAAGTCAAATTCTGAAACCAGGCGGTGAAAGCTATAGATTTATGACACTCCTTGTAATTGTAACGATATTAAATCATCTACCTACAGTTACAGGAAGTTTCTCCCTAGAAATACTGAAAAAATAAAATAAAATAATGATCAGTTATAAGTCAAACTATTGATTTCAAATGGTCAATTGTCCAACAGAATAATTGGACTATGGGATAATTTATTCTAGACACGATAGGTTCAATGTTTGTTTAGTTCCAAATATCAATAATTGTCTTCGTAAAACTATACCAAACAAAGTTTCGTGTATTTATAAATTTTCGATAATACAAGACCAAAACTTAACTTATTGTATAATACAGATGTCAATAATGAAAAACTACTTGGTGTGATAAAGATAGATAGAGAAGTTGAAGGATTATTCAAGTAAAGTCCTTCAACTGTAAGATAAAGGCGGACATGTAACTGACATGCAAATTATTGTTTTGCCAAATACAACGAACAGTTTTGTTTGCTACAGTAGTTACCACAAGAGTCTTGAATTAAGTCTAAAGCTTTCAACTGGTAACAAAAACAAGCTTTCACTTATACAAACTCATCAATGTTACTTTAATCGCACTTCTGAATTAATTTTCGAATATTAATGGGAAAGGGCACACATGTGTGGATCGGGGATTCAATTGTTGAGCTTCTAATCGCAATTTGGTAGAGAATTTTAGGAATAATTTAAGTTATTTTTATGAATATTCTATTACTGTTACAACTATAATTAGATAAGACACAACCTTAGGTTCAATATTATCATTTCCTGGTTGTTGTATTATAAAGTATACACACATTGAACGGTTGATCGGTCGTCGAGCTCATTCCACCTTTAAGAATTTTACGATTAATTTGCTGTTATGATAGGGTTATTTGGATTTATTTTATTTTTAACATTTATTTCCTATTTCTACCGGTAGATTTTATATTAAGATTGAAACATATCGAGAACAACTAACCCTATATGGTTTTGTTAACGGTATGCAATGCACTAACAACTAATTAACAAGATACACGTTTAATGTTCGCTTTAATTATTGTTAAAATTAATAAAATATTTGATACCGTTATCGTTATAATAACGATATTTAGAATATAGTCGAAAATTGAATTTTTACGTGATTAGGTCAAGGTTGACTGACACTTCAAAAACAAAACGGATATTATGAATAAATATCCATTAAAATCAATTAAAGAACATCGGAAGAGTCTTGTCATCATCATGAATTAGATAGAAATGTAAAGTTGTTTAAAACTTTAAAGTACCGATTTAAACCCTTCTTAACACCATCAACAAATCGGTTAAATATTGATGAACTTTACTTTGATTGTTATTAATAGAGATTATGTTTGTAGTGTTGTTGTTTAACACAACAAGATCTCTAGGTGACATTTTCGTCGAAACACAGCCTGTTTTGGCTTGGTTGGCAGAAAACGAAGGGATGCCGGACGTGTTGATGTCATTTGTCACACAAACATCTACCCTTATATACGTTCCTAAACGTCCATCCAAATTAATTGTATTTTAGATATTTTAACACATGAATTTTGGTAATAGAAAGAGAGGAAGTTTCAACGTTGATACAAAAATTAGGATAAACGCTTTAGAGAGAGATGAGAAAGTAGAAAATTTATAACCAAAATAAAAAGTTACATGATTTTTTGTTTTGTTTTTGTTTTATAAATAAAACGATTACAATATAACTAGTTTGTAAGTTGAAACATAACAACCAAGTCATAACTGTTCGTTCTGATACAAGTCTATAACTCATAAATAAAACTTCTTTGTATAAATTATAAACTTCTTCTCCATGTCGTACCATCGTCAACGTTCCATATCTAAGCTTCTCACAACAGTGAAATTCATATCACGTGTCAATTTTTGACTTTTTTCTCTCCTATATTTATATATACGTGCACATTTATATCCAATGTAGCATAACTAAAAGACAACATCTTTTGCTTGTGTCGCCCTACCTTCGATCCCTTGTTTTGCAAAATGTGATGTTGTCGGGGGACCAACAAAACGATCGTTTGTTTCACTAACGACTACACACATATATACAAGAAGATCAGATGTCAACGGGAATTTGTCATTTGAAACGGTCGACGACGCCTCTCTTCGCGGTCTTGTTGTACAGACAGAGCGTCAAATGACGGTACATGAGCATGACAACGATGCCAACACCAACAGGATGAATATTATTAGAGTGAATGAAAGCTAAACAGATGACAGGATTTACAGTTTTTTCCGTCTACCATAGTTGAAATAACGAAAAAAAAAAACATTTTTGTGTGTTTATTAACATATTTCGTATGAAATTTGAGGACAATCTATAGTTTATGTGGTTAAAATTACTTGTTAGACGGAGAGTAAGTCAAAAATTCCACGACAGATCATTTATTAGCGACTTTGTAAAAATTAATAATAATAATCCGTAAAAATATTTAAATTTGTAGTGTCATATTTCGCGAAATCCTTCAACCGGCCATCAACTTTACACGTGTATTAATTTACAAACGTACAGTGAATCTAGTTGGGCTCGACTCATCTGACTTTAACCCTAAACTAACAGGCGCTTGCGCAATCTTTGGTTTACACTATGAGTCAGCATGAGACAGCGACCCCCAAACAATCAAAACTATTCAAGGGTTTTCTCATTTTCCGAATATTGATAGAAATGCTTTCCATCCAAAAAAGTTTTTGTTTAAACCCCAAGTACCCGAGGCAAAATAAAACTGTAGATGGGAACAACTCTAACAGCCTTGTATCTTTGCTTTTCTAGCACTCTTCTCCAATTCTTTGCATTTCTGATTACCTGTTTTCCCAGTTTATCCTCTGAAGTGTCAATTGATGTTCTGGTCGGCTGAAGGCTACCTAAGGCCCAAAGTCAAGTCGGCCGAATCAAATTAGCTACACTGTACATCAATTTTTGGCGAATTTATTTCCAAACATTCTTAATTAGGAAATACAATTTGATTTGCTCTTATAACTGTCTAGATAAACGCATACTTTTTTTTTCTCGATTCGCCTTGGCATTAACCTTTGAAACATCCTACCAAATAAAACTAATTAAAGGAAGATTTATCATCATTTCTATGACATATTCGTTCCTATCAGTATCATGATAGACATAAAAATCCAATTTTTCTACATTAGAGGACATTGACGCGACTAAATCGGAGGAATAAAAAAAAATCGATAAAGAACCTTCTTACTACATTTGACAGTAATCTTATCCCATCTCATAAAGTAGCTGACAACAACAACAACTACAACAACAAAAAATAGCAATTTACATAAAAATTACAATTTATCTAACGATTATAGAAGAGTCAAAAGTTTGCGATAATCCCGTTATTCATTAATAATTTTTTCCGTATTAATTGATAAATTCTATAACATTTCAGATAATGTTGCGTAATTAATTGTAAAATGTGTGCGTGTGTATCATTTTTAATTAATATTCATATAACAAATTAATTTTATCACTAATTAGTTGTGTGGTGACTACATTTTCTTTTATAATAAAATAAAGATTTTTATTGAATTTATTAATATTCGTAAATGTTGATACATTAAGAAATTGTCAACTGGTAATAAATTATACAAAAAAAAAATAAAAATAATATTCGAAAAACTTGTCATTATTAATAAGAATTTTCTAACAAACTATACATTTAACTGTTCGATATTTGTTATCGGATCAAATAAGCTCATAAATCGTTAAATTACCCGATTACAAATCATAGATATGTTTATACAATAGTTTGATTTGTTTCCGTCAATGTTTCCGTTGTTATTTTTTTTAGGAAGAAAAATGTTCCATCATATAAATTCGATAAAAATCTAAATTCTCCTCATCTAGATGTATATAAAAGAGAAATTATGATAGAAAAAGTAAGCTTAATTACACCTTATCGCTATCATAATTACTAATTTCTAATTAGATAATGGCGTGAAACGTAACAAAATCACATCGTAACCGTTATTTTGATCCTAATTAAATTAATTATTGTGGAAGAATAGCGGATTAATAGTAGCGTGTTGTTGTTGTTGTTGTTGCAAATAGAACGATGTTTAAATAAGATAGAAGATTAGGAAGAAAACTGACAAAAACCAAATGATAATCGAATGGAAAATCTGGTGGAGTTTCAAGACTGGAAGAAAGTTGAACACAACGACCGGTTTTTTTAATAGAAAATCATGTTGTTAAATGTAGTAGTTGTATAATAGTCGTATGTGTTTATTTGATTTGAATGTTTTTCTTATAATTACCTATACATAAACAAACTAAAGTATCTTTCTTAATTGGCGGCGGTTAGACGTTAGCTGTAACAGCATGCAAGTAGATGTTGTTATCTAATTGGAAATATTTTAACGAATTATAAAAAAAAAACTTTAATGGTTGGTCAACTTTTGGGGATTTTTCAATCCGTTTATACTAGAACAGAACTGGAAAATCAACCGCCAATCAATCTTATAACACGGAGTAGATGTGTTATTGTATACCGTACGTCCGCTAATTGCTGCGTCCTCTTCCCTCTCCAATATGAATGTTCGGGATGTTACAAAACGATTATTCTTCTCACACAAATACCACACATACCTGAAATTTGTCGATAGATCACCTTCATAAAGCTTCGAGATTGTTTCATATTTGTACTATAAAATAGGCCATTCAGTATAAATACACTTCTCTATAAAGGGTAGAATAGAAAAGAAAGACTTATCCACATCTGTTGGTTAAACAGTAGATGGGACTTGAATCTGTCTACTTTACAGAATATTCTTCTACAAGCTTTTAACTACCAAACACCCCATATTTTACACCGCCAAATTGAAATTTTATTGTATTTCCCCATTTACAATAAATTATTTATACAGTTTTAACCCCCTGAAGTATTTTCCCTCTACCATACAAAATTTAATCCCAAAAACTTTACTTATAAAACGGTTTAAATTCACTTTCTTTATCTTTCTCACAAAATTCTTGTAAAACACACACCACAATCGACCGTCAAAGTTGCATTTTAAAGGATTCGTAATATGTAATTTATTGTATATATACTTTAAGTCTATTTGAGGGTGGGGTGGTAGTTAAAACTTGTATAATTGGGCTGCACTGGTTCGGAAACAGATTGTTTCAACTATAAACGGGGGTAAATTCAACCACAAACCCTTTGTTTCATTTAAATGGGTTATTTTACATTTTGGAGAGCAAAGATAGTGACTTGTGTGTTTTAATCTCAACAATCATGGGGATGCTGTTCTCTTCTTCTATTCTCTTGGTTAAGGTCTTTGTCATTTATAGATCACGAAATTTTAAAGACAAATATTCAACCGGATCAACATTAATTAATTATATCATCATCTACAATAAGTCTTTCAGTTATTTTATCTGATTTATGGACCATTTTCTGGATCATAACAGTTATATGTAACAACTATATTAAGTCGATTTGTCGTCGTTTACTTGTCTTATTATCAATTATTTATGGCTTTGTTTATTTTGGATTTTATCAACTATTACCGGATAATTTGTTTGTTAGAACAATTTCAATTATGTTAAATTCGATTATACAAGATATTATAGGACAGGAGCGGCTCAGGAAATTTTCTGTACGTCATACGCTAGTCCGGATCTGATATTGATTTATTAAAAGATTTCCCTTTTGGGAAATATCATGGAACAAACAATATACAACAAATTTTTCCGCCTTTTAATCAACAGTACAGTTTTGTTGTTGTTTTATTAAAAGTTATAAATAACACCGAGTTATTTCTCTTCATATCCAACCCTTATCTAACTACCACTTTTTGTTTCACAATATATATATATATAAACACACAATGATGGATAGTCTCAGTTATAATTAAATTAAAGTACATTTTTGTAACGAACCATTTTGTTCGGGGACGAAAGAATCATGTCAAGTTTTATACAATGGTGGAAACAATAGAATTTTTGAAAATAAAGAAAAACATCATCATACAAAAGTTTAGTTAATGCACTGTAAACATCCGATAAACAATTTAATCAAGTCGTCACCATTAACGATTAAATCTGGTTGATTGTTTGTAATTTTTTTGTTTAAAGATTGTTTAAAATAAAAACAAAAAATTACAATTCGCGTGGTATTCGCTACTGGTACCAAAGTTCACCGACGTATATATTTATTGTAAAAATCGATTTTACTAAATGGGGGTAAATTGTAAGTTTGTCGTTAAGCTTACATGATTTATGTTTTCATAAAAATTCCACCAGAACGGTGTAAGCACAGTTTTAGTTCAGTTTAATAATAGTTGAAGAAAATCAGATTGGGTTGTTTGCATATTGTTTCGATTTAAATTATCGTTAAATATTGTTGCAATTCGTGGTTTACGTGTGTCATGTAAATTAGGTGTCAAATTATAAACAAACATTAATCTAACGATTGTTTATAACTAGTCTATAATTATAGAAAATTGTAACCGAAATAATTGAAGTACATAACTTAATTTAATATTGTCGTTTTATTAATAAAAATAGGCCACCTGTCATGGAATAATAACAAAAATGAATGGTGTAGAAAGTGGGTTTTGTAATGATTTCCAAATGATGTCTTCATTCACTGTCGACTTCGACCTAGTTTCTTTTAACTTTTAAAAACAGGATAATGGACATTTTTCCTTTGTTAACTGATGATCTAGTCATATGACAAGCTACTACTGTTAGATTGTAACTCAACTGGAAACAAATTGATGTCAATTTTTATACACAAGCGAAAATTGACGGTAATCTACCATTTTTTTTTTCCATAGAAAACACGTGGGAATTTCCGTGAAAACTTCGATTTATTAACCAAAAAATATGTGAAAGAAAAGAAGTCTTTAGGGGTTCTTTTTTATGTTAACCTTTCCATATATCCCATCCCCGGTTGTATGTTTGTTTCCAATTAAGCCGCCATTGATGCAATGTGTTACAATATCAAATTTCAAACCAACAGACTTGTAATATAATTGTTGATTATTTCTACAAACTTTTTGTTTTTTTTTTGTTTTGTAGACGCAATTAATCAAATCGTTGTTTATACGTACCAAAAATCAAATAAACTTATTAATAAATAAAATAATTTTTATGGCGAGTTATATGATACTTGAAAGGACCACCTACAGGATTTCTGGTTTCAGTTACACTAGTTGAATATTCAATCAAACGATTATCGGTGATTAATCGGTTACAGGATCGGCTCAAGGGTAGTATAATGTCTCTAGATTTTTTTCGATACAATTGTCAACTTTTCAACAACCTCGTACACATTTCTTGTTGGAATTTTGTTTCAAAGTAAACACACCACTAATTGGGTCATGTGGATCATGTTTTAATTGCTAACACGTTTATTTAGCGGTCTATATATATGTGTGTGGGTATATACCACTAGAGGGTAGTTTCAGGTGTATATTTACACGTACAACCGTACACTTTCATGGAAAGTTTTATTATTACATTAAGAATTTAATATGAGTAGTTAAACAAGAAAATTAACAAGATTCGTAAATTAAACGAAACTTACACTAGACCGAAATCGAAATTTCTTCTACGGTATTTAAGCTGTAAGCCTAATGGGCCGTCCACACGACAGCGACTTATCTGCACAGTACAGTTTGCGTCGTCCACACGCAATCGCTTGAGAACAATCAACATACTGAAGGCCCGGCTTTATTGCGCAAACCGAGTTTGCACAAACTAAACCTTAGCAGTGCAACGTTTACTCAAGCCGCAGTTAAGTTTGCACGGTATACAGCCTTGTCGTCTACACGTCCGGGTTTTCGTATACAAACTGGTTCGCTCAAGTAAGTCCGCAGTAGAGCTTGTACGTGTGGACGGCCTATAAGGCAAGTTTTATAGTGTGCGATTAATAAAGTTGGGCAAAAATGGACGTGTATGCCCCACTTAATAGCCAATTTCTGTCTGATCAGTTGAAATATTATGATTATTATTTGATTTTAATTTAGAGTTAATCAATCGTGCGTGTGTGTGTGTGTGGAAAAAGACACGTTCTCATTATTATTTTGTTAATATAAAATATTGATTGTTAATTTGATACGAAAAATTTGTTGATGAGTTTAATTTACATTTTAATGCAAATTTGATATGAAAATGATGGGGATAATTGTGTCAATAATATTATAGATAGAGAAGCATTGAATTGGAATTTTTGTTTAAACAAAATATTCAACTGAAATAATAAAAGCTTCCAACAAACAATAATAATAATAATAATAATGTTTGATATGTGTAGTGTTATTCAAAATAAAATTAATTAACCCATGAGTGGTATTTTACCGGAAGTAATGAACATGTTAGTTATTTCAGTTTTATTGTTTGTAAAAAGTTTGTAATTACCGACTTTAATTATTATTTATTTTTTTTTTAAGTGTGTACTTGAAATTTTAAAAGTCAATCAACAAAAGTTGTAAAATTGTCCAATAAAAGTCGCTATAGATGAGTAAAGTTTAAATTCATGGAAATTTAGTCAATTTTGGTTGATGTTAAGTGTTAAGTTAGGTATACACAAGAACATCACAGATATACTACGTATACATTGTAACTAATGTTTCTTGTATTTCCCGTAAACATTTACCAATAAGTCACGTTCACACACACTACACACATTGTGTTTTTGGAATGTTCCTTTGATCTATTTTAATTTACCGATGTCTTGTGGAAAACAGTCACGGAGGCACGTGTAGCCCAGTGTAAACGCGACTTTACTTTTGCGTAAATTCATTTTTATTAGCAGTCTGTTCAAAGAAAAAAACTAACTAATAAATATTAAAGCTTACAGCAAACTATAATAAGTTTTTAATTACTGGGTTGTTTGCAAACCAGATGTTATTACCGCTAAGTAGTATTCATCAGCTGTCTTCATAGAAACCTTCTATAGTCAGGGTCTAATTTTGGTCAAAACGTTTATAGTCCGTCTATTCGGATCTAAACAACTTGCTTTTAAGGCTAGATAAGTATCAGTGAAAGAAATTATTTGTTTATCCGTGCCTCGGTTCTCTTTACTTTCTGTTTGTTTTTACTACCAAATTACTATAGTGAAGTCGAGTCGAACAAGTCCAGATAGACACAGTATAATAGATATTTTTAGAATTTAGCGTTTTTGTAATTTCTACTGATTTTATGGAAACTGTATATGTACATTTTGATGCTGTTTTACAGCATCCGTATAGAATAGCATGTTTTTTTTTTGTCACTATTGACAATTCTCTTACACCTAATCCATTATACTTTCGAAAGTAAACATTACCAGCTTTTAGATCGAATATCCCCAATGACATTTGGAGATTTTTATTTTTACAAATTCCCAAACTAAAAGACTTACTACGGTGTGTATTTGTAGATAATCCGCTAAGAGTTTATTGTAGCAGTAAGCTTGTGTTCTCCAAAAAAACAAAACGTTATCAAAGCATTATATCGATCGTATAAACCCGGATTTTTATCGTTAGTATTTGTTCAGTTGGTAGACTTGCACATTTTCAGTTGTTAAATTACTATATACCGCTATATTTAAATGAATAAGCACGCATTTTCGAGGTTACCCAGTAATTGGACGTATATATACAACAACAGATAAGAAAAGGCCTGATTGTTAATTTATAGACAATTATCGAGTGATAAAAAATTAAATCAGCGACATTTTAATGTTTAATACACATTTAGTTTGGAAATTGCCTAGTATTATCGATATCTTACATTAAAAAACAAAGCATTGTGTTAGAAAATTTAACCGGTATTGATTTAAAACGTTCGCAATTAATCTAAAGGCGTACAGTGTATATATACAGAATGAATTAGTGACCGGAATGATCCATCAATTAAATCCAGAAATACAACTGGATCATACATCATAATATTCAACGGAAAGTTTGAATTAATAATCCGGTAATAGTAAAGTGAATATTTAAATTCATACATATATGAGAGACGATTTTCTCACTTTTTAATCTTAATTTGAAATGTAATTAATGTAAAAAATTAATATTTATATCAAATAAAGGATAGAAAACGTTTGTAAAATGGTATTTAGAAGAAGGATGAAGTGCTTAAAATAGGGCAATCATTATGCAATTCGCGTTCAATTACCAACGCGTATTATTCAAGAATCGTTGGTGAATATTAAAAAGACTTGTCGACGAGTTAGTTAAGCCCGAATTTACATTTTCTGTAGATTTTTTTTTTTTATAATTTAGTTTAATTTAACTATCTTTTTAGAAAATTTTGCGAAATACTAATAATAATTGTAAATTCCGTTATAGCTATAACGGAGTTTCACATTCAAATAGATTGCGTATTGTTCGACACCTTTGTTCAAAATCATCATTTGACTAATGGATAATATTGCCAATAAGTTTTAGTTCAACAATATCGTTTTGCTTCAAGGTATAGGTGTATACTATAAAATGGAATGTGTTGATGAGACTTGGTATTTAATCGAAATTTGTAATACCGACTTGGATTACAACAATAGAATCAAAGACACCACGTACTATAATAAATACAAATCCAATATAGAGAATTCAATATACAAACTGTAGGTCAAAGGTAGAACAGACGGATATACCTTATACCTACATACATACGTATAGATAGATCGATCAAGGAAATCAATCAGAATGTGGGCGGTGCAACGAATCCTCTCTAAATACAGACCTAATTACAGATAATACTTGTATTATAGGTCTAGCTGTGCTGAGACGAATCGTTCTGGATTACTTCTATATAATTCAAGATTAAGGCTAGTTGTGTATAATTTCAATCCAAAGACACACAATAGAATCGAATTTATATAGAAAGAAAAAATATAATAATATAAAAGATGGAAAAACTGGTCATATACAGAAATTCCTATTTATTATTACAATAACACGCACAAAAAAACGTACACATTAATGGAATAATTAGCAAACAATACATGAATGCTCTATTGATTTAAATCAACATCCTCTGTAATGAATCATGAATTTCAAAGGTCATACGTTAAGGATTTTATCATTTTCTACCATGAATGGTAGAATAATCCTTCAAGCGGTTCTATTTCTCAATTTATATGCGCATTCTAAATATATAAACCTTCTGCATTTGTGACGTATGCGTAAATTAATAAATGATCACGCATTTCCGCTATTTTTTCGTCCGCAAATCAAGATTATCAACTGATTCTTTCTATCCTCTTTGTTTTGCTTTTATTAGAGAAAATTGGATCCGATCAGATCAAGAATTGATCGAATTTAGAAAAGATCAAGCTTAATCTTAAATTATCGCAAAAAATTTGGTAATTTTGTTGGGCAAATCAATATAACGAGATGAAACAAATTATTAGTGTTAAACTTGATTATACGAGTAATATGAGTTGATAGAATTTTCTTTTTACAATTTACATGTGCAACCTGTAGGTTTATGTTGATGTAATTTTACACCTCTACATCAACAGATTAAAGGATTTGTCAAGGGGATGTCTGTTATAGTCAAGCTAACGTGATTTAGTCGACCTTATTGAGCGATTGTGGAACGGCACAGACAACTGCGGCACACCCAAATAAAAGACGCTCTATTACACCGGTTGAGACAAATAGTCAAGTCGAATTCTGCTCACTATATAAAAAGTAGCAATATAAAATAGTCTTTCTCTCTGTCACAAGAAATAGGCAATTTGATCCTGTTAACGTACGGAATAAGGAAAATTCGTCCATTGAGCGATTGTGGAAAGGCACAGACAACTGCGGCACCCCAAATAAAAGACGCTCTATTACACCGGTTGAGACAAATAGTCAAGTCGAATTCTGTTCACTATATAAAAAGTAGCAATATAAAATAGTCTTTCACTCTGTCACAAGAAATAGGCAATTTGATCCTGTTAACGTACGGAATAAGGAAAATTCGTCCATTGAGCGATTGTGGAAAGGCACAGACAACTGCGGCACCCCAAATAAAAGACGCTCTATTACACCGGTTGAGACAAATAGTCAAGTCGAATTCTGCTCACTATATAAAAAGTAACAATATAAAATAGTCTTTCTCTCTGTCACAAGAAATAGGCAATTTGATCCTGTTAACGTACGGAATAAGGAAAATTCGTCCATTAAAAACGTTCATGATTAGTCCAATTTCCTTGTTATTAATTTCCGTCTTTAGTAAACTGTCAAGTTTTGGATTCAGAAACGTCCACCGATGAGGAGTAGCATTAGTTCAGTAACAATCATCTGCATTGCAAATAAGAACAATTCACAACGGCTTATGGTGGGATTCGCGCGATAAATTGAGAATAGCAACGAAAACGGTAGCGAGATATAAATCGTTGTGTCTCAATGGTTGGAAACAAAAAAAATACCTCTAAAATCTTTTTAATGAATTGATACAATTTGTTAATAAGAAGAACCCTCTTATATCAAATTGTTGTAATTGTACCGTATTTCAATTTGAAACATCATAGAGATGATTGTAGAAAAATTTAATATGCTAAAAACGAGCAAAGACTTGTTCTGTTTGTAGTGTATTTATCATTTGTTGGTGTGTATAGATGGTGAAGATGCTGCGGTGAAGAAAACCGGGCTTCCAACAACTGGACTGTAAATAACTAAAACACGACACATGTATTACATTACATTCGAATACATTACATATGGCATGGTTTCCACATTGGAACCGACAACGTGTCTACAGATTGTTAATGTCTGCATAACAAACGTATAAAAGTATAAAACATCTTTGAATATATGTATATACGTTGTGAGATTTTTGACAATCCATTGGAATTATTCACTGCAACTTTATCGTTTTGGTTGTGTAAAAAAATCGAAAACAAACGAAAAATAATAATTTCAAACAACCTGATGGACGATACCTTGAAAAAAGTGTCACCGTCTTTTTAAGATAACATTATTTGACAAGAATTCATTGTTTATTGTTGATGATAATCAATTTTATTCAACATTCTTGATATTTTCTTATTTATTTTTTAAATCTTTTTTATATTACTCTCACTTGCGAATCATTTCAAATTTGCACTGCTGTTGCTCATTAATCTTTAATCATCATCATCTTGTTCCATTAGTAATTTTTTTTTAATGTTCTTGAAAAAAAACCATGGTGTTATAAGCCATTCGTTGTTTTTTTTTTTGTTACAGGTAAGAAGTTAATCAACAACTGGCACTTATCATGATATTTAATTTAGCTACGTGGTGAGTGTGTTTTGTTTTTATTTTTATTAACATATTCGCTGTACAATAAAACAATATTAAAATCATTTAATTATTCTTCCTGTATTATCAAATACATATGAATATTATACTGGCCACATCTACAAAAAAACACGTACTTCCGGTTGAATGTACTCAAATATATAGACAATATTGAAATTGCATATTTGAATCATCAACAGGATGCAGTATTCCTGTTTGTTGTTACAAGAATAGAATACGTGTTTCGGCTCTAATTAGTTTTAAAGATAATTGCGACAGATAACACCTTTTTTAAAAATATATACGGACTGTCCGGTTATTGGCGTATTGGCATATTACAAAAAACTTTATCCTTGCGTATCTGGTAGGTGGAGGTGCCATTTTTAGACTGTCACATGAGGGATGAAGCAGCGCTAGTTGAGTAACAGTTATTATGTAGTTGTGTTACGTTAATCGGTGGACGTTCTGTATAAAATTAGGCTGTGTTAAATCTAATTTGTGCGCAAAATTACTTCCATATCTCAAATTGAAGTCGGGTAATAATGGTTGATTTTTCTTAAATAGCTTCCATAAAATTGTTTCACAACTACAGCAATTACATTGTAATTTGAAAATCTCCTGGAACCATCGGATAACTGAACACAAGCAAATGCTTTTAATTATCCAAATTTTCCAACTACTCGATCACTGACTAACAATTTATTGGACATTATCCAACTTTATTGATTTCGGCCCTCCCGGTTTCTATCCAAAATGAAATTGCAACAACTTTCTTCTATATATATATTAGAATTCCATTTGCCAATCTACTCAAGTTTTTGTTTTCATTTTCATAAAAGGTGGTAAGATATAAGAGTAGGGATAAATATAAGATATAACAAAACATTAATCAAAGCTTATGCCGGAAACTTTATCGCCTTTTACGTTGAACGAAGATACATCAAATTATTTATTCATAAAGTTCAGGAGGCGCATACATTTTTTCCACAGCTTCTTCTTCTTCTTCTTCTTCTTTCTATCGTTTTTAGTTTTTCTTTTTTTTGTTACTCGATGTAGTTGCTGATGATAGTAGTAATTTATGTTTGAACATAACCATGTAAATTACAAATAATTCGCATGAAATATCAAACACATACGTTTTCAATTTGTCCTGTCTGCGGTTGGATATAAATAATAAACAACGATGTAAGGGACATTAATTTTATTGTCGACTGCCACGACGACGACGGCTCTCCTTATGTGCAACATCATATTATATCTTCAACTATAATAATATAAGCTGTATAGTTGATATCAGAATCTCATCATGATTCTTTGTAATGACATAGATACATATGCACATCTATACAGGCGGCTAGTATTACCTAGATTGTGTCAGACAATTGTTAAAAACATTTTACTAGAAATGAAATGTTAATTTAATTTAATTTTCGAATATTAGGATGGTTTCACACTAGCTAACCGACAACGCGATGTTATTTTGTATAGCGCAAGCGCGTCTCAAGCTTATTTAAACCATCCTCTATCAGGAACAAATAGGTGGTCGGTGTGAACCAATACTTATTGTATGAAATCACAAGCTGGTTTTGCGGGAAACGAATGATTCCCAGGTCAGTGAGGAAATCTGTTATACAACATTTATCGTCATAATTCACAGAAAGATAGAGAAATACTTTGTAAACAGAAAATTGAGGAGAGTAGAGTGAAAAAAGAAAATAGTAAATAAAAGATAAACATCTGTTGATGTTTTCGTGAAAGATTAAAGAATCGTTGATAAAATTAATTTTAATTAATACACTAGAAATTCATTGTTTATTTTCTTTCTAACAATAAAATAGGGTCATGACAGCCCCCTTTCTACACATCACGCGTCCAATTTTCCGTATTTATCAACCTAAACTAATAATTAACTATATTTTCTGAGCTGTTGTCTAAAAGGAAATTAAAAACATTTGCTTCGCTCTGTTGATTTAAAAACTATACCGGAAATATATAAAACAACAATATGGTGGGACAAAATTATAATATTTCCGTTTTTTCTTTTACCTTTCTGTTTTTGTTTAAATAAATTTGATTTATTCACAGATCACGTTTATCTGAATATTCACAAATTTAATTAAATTAAATACAAGAATTTCCCTGTTTATCTACTAGCAAATCTTGTAACGATTCACAATAAAAATGATGACAATGTAGAAGTGGATAATTTCTAAAGTTAAAAATCTCAAGATTATCTGGCAAGAAATGAAAAATCTTTCAACTGAAGCACATAAATGGATACAACCTGGAAGTAATTTACTGGAGCTATATTAATTCCGGTGTTATTTTAATTAAACAAAGATGAAACGGTGCCAGAAATTTTATTGAATCATAAATACGAGTGATGATTTATATTAAAACATTTTTTTTTTCGGCCCCGCTGGTTGGAATTATATTCAGTTTGTTTAAATTAGTACAAGATATATAGCGAACATCCCCTTATTCGTGGTATGATAATCTGGAAGCAAACTGGTTGAAATTTTTTAAATGGTCGTCATTTTTCCTTAACGTAAATAGAAAGCCACAAAAACAAAACAACCACTTATACGTTGTTGTTGTTGTTTCTTTTCATTCTTGTCCCTTATTTACAAGTGTGTGAACAAGATTGATTGACTATAATGTCGTGTGCTTCTTCTAACGGATACGATTAGAGTTTTACTTGGCAACTACCACATGGCAGGATTACTCTGTCTTTGATTTAATTAATGACCATGTCATATAGATAGGATATAGACAGTTTATATAATTAGCAAAACAACTGTCAAGAGGCTGCGATAATCCTTTTACGTAATGGAAAGATAACTACCAACCACCCAGCTGGATATACCCAAAATGATAATAATAATAATAAAACAACGAAATATGCTTCTGCTTAAAAAGTGATATTAAAATATTCAAAAATTTTAACAAGTTTTAACACATTACAAGAATATTAAATTGAATTTTTTATTATTCATTTAATGTCGTAAATTGTTAATGTTTATTGTAATTCAACGATATTTTGCACTCATTATAACATTATTATTTACATTTGTATGATAATTGGTATCCTCACCAATATTATTAAGTGGACAAACAACAACTTTAATGATATTCAAAACAAGAAATTCTCTTTAATTAAGTCGTAAAAGACTATATGCCGAATGAAAACACAGAGGAAAGAATTTTTAAAAAAACGAACCGGCTTATAGAAGTTGCTTAAATTTGACAACATTTGTTGTAGGTATACCTTTTTATCAGTAATTTCATAAAATATAAATAAGCAACTGTGGAAAGGCAGCAATATCAGCCCACCAATGCGGATTTTATCTCTCATATAAACACATATGGGGTAGAGCAAGGCAAAAATTAAGTCGTTATTTGGATATATACAACGTGTTCCATTTTAGGCAACTTTCTCGATATCTACAGTGTTGGTGTTTCAAATGCGACCAGCACCATCTACTCTACTTAAACATAAAATAAGCGGTCGCTTGTTTAAGAATTCCACCTCACTCTTAGAGCTTTCTCTAAACATGTCACTCTCTTCCATCTTTGTCACAATCATGGTAGAACATCTGCTGGCTAATTTATTAGACAAAGATCGAATTATAATATTAACGGTATTTTTTACAATTTTCATAGCTTTCATCTAATTTCATGAATTGAGTATAACAGCTGATTAAATTTGGATTTGCATGGAATTGCGAGTTGTAAGCAGGACTAAATTTAAGGATGATGAAGTTCTAAGCTAGAGAGCTTTATAAGGCTCTATCCAGGATTCTCCAAAAAAGGCATTGAACCACTGAGGCTTTAAAAGTGTAAGGTTCCTTGCTTAGTTTATCCATAAATCTGGGTCTGATCCAAGTGTCAAGTTTGTATATTACTCCGTCGATTTTGTGCCCATCGACTCTCTCTCTTACAGTTCTATTGTGTTTTGAAATAAAGTTGTTCAACTTAAGGTGGACTTGGCCTACGTCCGTTTTAAAATCAAGAAGAACCGTGCGGGAGCCTCCAAGAAGCTAAACAAAACTTAAAATGCCCTTTGGATGAGTATTGAGGTGTTGTTTTTGATCCTGATTGCATTCTCTAAAGATCTATTAGGGCTCGATTGGCTTGACTTTGAGCGACCTCTTTTGTTGTTTTCTTTCTCATTCTCTCAAATCTAATTAGAGTGCATGTAAGAACTGGAATGGATGCCAAACAGTTGTCACTAATTTTACAAATTCACAATGCCATGCAATATTGCAATATTTACTTAAATGTCATCAAAATTTCGCCAATTTAAACACAGACAAAGTTGAAGGGGAGTAGAGGTAACCCATAAGTAGAAGTTGTGTAATACTTGAATAGGTGTACACATGTGTTAACATTCTCACAGTGTTCCCACAAGCACTTAGACGACAAGATTTTCATCTTAAGAAGCATGTGAAAGAAATTGCCATCTCTGTCTAACACATATTGTGTGCAAAATCACTATTAGAATCGTTTTTGACATTTTTCGTTTTCTATTGTTAGAAAATAAAATGCACCCAAGTCTGTGTATATACCTACACTTTTTTTTTTCTTCTTTACACACATCTGTATCAAATACTCTTCACTTTTTCTATATGTATTAACTCGTTTTACTTTTAAAAGCATGCTGGAATATTTCATAAATTTTTAAACATGAAAATTGTTGCTGTATCATTAGAAGTCATTTATTATTTAAAATTTCATTATCCGATGTAAAATAGCAAGATAGTTAGGAAACCTTTTAAGAATGATTCTTCACGGCGATCATCCTTTCTTGATTACAGCACACCGTCTTAACAATGAAAATGGGGGTATAATGGACTATACATCAAAAATATCTAAAGAAATCTAAATACCTGATTTATCAAGAAATTGAAAAACTATTTTAAAAGTTCTTTTCAAGATAACAATAACATTTTTATTAGAAATATTATATTTTCATTACAAAAACAATAATTGTTGACTGTAATAAAACCGGAGGGATGGATTTTATTAGTTTCAAAGATTTATGTCACAAATGTAGTACAAGCAATTAAACGACAAACAAAAATCTTATAGCAACAAATCGTCTAGAGACCAAATGAACAACAAAATAAAATAGAATGTAGAAGATGTTAAATTTGAAAGGTTCGTGTTTCTGCGTTTTCTGTTTGTTTGTTTGTTTTTTTTATATTATTTTCTTTAAATTTTACGATTATGATCGTCGCTTTTAACATTTAAGTATTTTTTCGGGTGGAAATAAAACAATAAAAAAATTAAAGAGGAAAAACAACACAGGGGAAGAGATCCGTTACATAAAGGACTCTCGACGGATTAGATTTTATGATCTAACTGCGAGAATGAAGCGTTCTTTTATTAAATCTGCGGTAATAAAAAAAATTATGTGTTAAAAGCCGAAATCGGTCTTTTTTCAATAAATAAAACCACTAATTTCAAAAATGATCGATTTTAAAATTAATCTATTGTTGTTTCAATAGTTTGGTTTGTTTTAAATTAAAGTCAATATTGGTTCACAATTAGATCACAAACAAGGATCTAGTAAATTGTCATTAATCAGATGAAGTGGTTTGTAAATAATGCAGGTATTTGTTTATTTAATGTTGGATAATACCGGTCTTATTCTTCATTATAGTTACCACGTTAACGTTAACGTATTATTCCAGTTTTACGTGGCAACTACCACAGTATTTGATAAATTGCAGGTCTTTTCAATTCTAACAATACAAAACGATTATTTTCTCTTTTTAAAATGCAATTTGTATGTTTCTATATGTACCACAATATGGAATGCTTTTCGGAATTTTTCTGTGACACCCTACCATTGACGACAGTGGGTATAGTAACAACAGTTACAAAATGTACGGAATTTAATTTTATTTCCAACAACCAACAAGAGGATTCGTGTAATTCGTGTTGAGACACAAGAGGGTTGATATTCTGAAGGTGACACACACACACAATATAGAAAAGACGACCGAAAAATTGTGGAAAAACAAATATAAATTGAAATGGTGATGTTGTGTATTAAAAAGGAAAACATAGACAATCTCTAAGGAAATATATCCTCTTTTTGTTTCTTCACCAAGAGTGACATTATTCGTTTCGAGTTTAATTCCTTTAAAAGCTACTCTTTTGAATATTGCACATTATTCAATCCCAAGTGGCCTCGATTTTGAGATTTAATTACACTCACTCTCTCTATACATAGTCATCGTATCTATCTAGAGAGAAATTCGTACTTATCTGTATTATACATACATATATGGGCGTGGTATCATTGTACATACCTACCCATATCGTATATAGGCGTATAGTATACGCAAAATATATTTACATACCATCATATTTTCATTCAATATTTGCTCTTTGTTGGTGTGGTGGTGTATATATACGGAAAGTATCTGTATACATACAGCACATTCACTATTTAGTCGGATGTACAAATATGGGTTTCTCGGGATTTAGATATTTTTATTAATTTTTTTCTCCTAGATATAATGTTAAACATTTATTAAAGCTTCACCCTATGCGGTGGTACTTATACGAAGAATTTTCAATATTGTCAACAATAATAAATCATTTTGTAAATATCAAATAAATATAAGCTTTATCGAATAATTCTCTCAACACTGACATTACCTCTATAGTGTGGTGTAGATCAATTTAATTCGTTTTAACTGTAGTTGGATTTCTATAGTAAACGATTGGATGCAACGATAATATTATCAAGGGTATCATTTGTCATTATTAGATTTAATGCATATAGACTTTGTAAACAAGAGTTGGACGACTTGACTTCAAAACATTAAAAGAATTCTTGTCTACAGCAAAAATATGGCTTATTTGCTTGATAGAATAAATTTGATTGAATTGGGGCTGAAGCAGGAAGGGTGGCTATCACGTATTCCATTGTCATTATTTTCTTGAAACTAAATCGGCCGACTGTACTTTCGAACGTAGGGCGCGCACCATGACAAAGATGCGTTGTAATTTTTGGGACATGCAAGGGCTAGCTCAAATTTCCCAAAATACTCTTCTGAGGATCAGTTATAGGCTTGTTCGGACTCAGGTGGTCATGCAAAGCCGAATTTTTCCAAAATCCTCCTGTCGGACTGAAGTCGGGGCCGGTTTGGCCCCTTTTCACAGTCCTTGAAACTCTGGTTGTATTTATATAAAAATGCATGACAAACTGTGCAAATCTATGAATCTTTTCATTTATATTGCCATTAATTTATGTAAATAGAAACTATTTTGCAAATTATTTTTAAAATATCTATCTTTATTTACTAACAAAATAGAAGCCTGATAGCTTATCACTTATCGTTATATAATAACAAAATAAGCAAAAGAATTAAAGTTTCTGTACCGGAAATATTGTTCTAAACAAAACAGAAATTGGCATTTTTCTTTTTTTTTTTTAAACAAAAAAAAAATAAACGACAAAGAAGAAATCCATTAAATTCAACAATAGATTCCACGTAATATTTTTATCAAATAAACAAACAAAAAAATAAAATAATAATAAACGGTATACTTTTATTGTTGAAAACAATAAACGACTACTTTATATGAGTTATGATGAATCAGAATTTCTGTTAAAATCGATTATCCTGAAAATGTGGGCAATAAAGCTACTACCTCATCCGTATTTCTTCCTAGAAAACTATTTTCAATACCCTTTTCGTAATAATGGAATTCCATTTAGTGGAATTGAATAAAAAAAAGAAAAAACGATCTAGAATAAATCAATAAAAACTGTTTCAAGAATCTATTCTTTTCACAATAATTGCAAGTTCTACGTATAATTATGATTATACCTACATATCGCATTCCCCTTATATATATGTTGATTGTTTTATGATAAAATGATTGCTATCCAATTCCAGACAGTCTAACAAGCTATCCACCTGTTAATATTAAATTATCTCGATTTTTTCTAAAGTGTTAAAGTCTCATTATTTCAGGGAAGTTTTGTTGACAAACAACAAACAACAGATGAATTTAATTCGAACGATATCATTACACACACACACACACACAGACAGATAAAAAAAAGAACAAACAAATTACCCCTTGTTATATTATTCTCTAAACAATCATATTTTTTATGGGAAATATAAAGAACTCAACAAACCAAATTAGTTCAAATGTCCAGACAGTAGTTGTTGCCAACAAACATCATCACACCACTGGCCATAAAATTAGGCGTGTGAAGACACTTAATTAGTGACCTTTTTTTTTAAATAATTAATCCAACAAATTACAATAAAAATAACAGAAAACGACAATTATTGTCTTTTGGAAAATTATAACAAAGTCTTGAGTTCTAGATGGAAGAATTTGATTCGCGTAAAGTTTCTCATTTAGAAATTTAACTTTTTAATACTTCATGTCAGTGGAGTGCCAATTATTTTTTCTCTTTAATTAAAAATGAAGAAAAAAAAATATGTTTCTAGCAAGAATCTTTCTTATTTATCATGATAAAGTAGTAGTAGTAAATTTCATACGATGTCTTTACGATGAGAACTCAATTAACTAACACTAAACTGGTATTTAAGTTAGAACATATCTTTTAGAAGATTATCAGTAGAATTAGTTTACAAGCGCTTTATATACAATTTGGAAATGATGTCATCCTAATAGATGATATAACTTTAATTACATCTACTTCATGTTCTTTTTAATAACTTTTATTACAAGATGTCACTACAAAATACACAACTGTAGTATGTAGACTTTGTCTATTTGGTTTTGGTCAATTCAACTTTGAATTAATTCTAATTTAAATAAAGTAGGTACATATGTCTTGGAACGATATACAGGATTAGTCATTTGAAGCTGCAACGATAGAGAGTACGCTATCTCAAAATGACTTGATAGCAAAATAGGCCTCATCGAGAAAAACTGTCAATATCGCTCAGAATCTATACAAAAGCTGAAAATCCAGCATGTGAAAATGATGGAAAAAATTTTCGTTTTCAAAAATCGTAATTTTAATTGAAAAAATAATCGAAGAAGATCGCAAATTTATCGTAATTTAAATAGAAATTACGTACGACTAACTAAAGAATAAACTAATAATGATAAGGATAAATGTTGAGGTAACCAACTGGCGATTGTTTAATGGAAACATCGGCCACAGAACACATCAACACATCTGCCAATCAACAGAGCAACTGACCTCCAAATGTAGATTAACTAAAATTAATCCAAATACGAAACATTGAAAAGTATTCGACTTTTTTTTCAATGAAAATGACGATTTTTGAAAACGTAAAAATTATTATCATAATCTACACATTGCGGAGTATTAGTTGTAGTGATTCTTTGATCATTTACGAATAGATTCTGAGAGATACTGACAGTTTTCTTTAATTTTAGGAACGCTTTTATCGTTGTCTTGGCATTTTCGTTTTGATTCTCTAAAATATACGGAAACTGTAACTTCAAATGACTAATCCTGTATATTGCTGTAATAACGATGTTAAAAATTCATAGACACCACGATATAATGCCTGCTCAATTTTTTTTTGTTACAACTTGAACTAATCTATTTTTTTTCTTGGTTGGTAGTGAACGGTGATTGAATGATGGAATCGTTTAAAGTCATTTTCATTCTTCTTATTTTTTTTTTCGTGTGCTCTCATTCCACTCCTCTCTTTGCTCGTATAACACGGCCGTCATTAATTAGATAATGGGATTAAACGAACGATCAAGTGAAGCTATTATTTCGGTGACTTTCGAATAGATGGATCAGTATTTTCGTGTTCAATCGAATGTCTTCTACTGATGTAATGGTTATCAATCAAGGCATTGTGTGATCACGTTGACTTTTCTTTATTTAGACTTTCGATTTCTTTTGAATGTATGTATGTACTCGTATATAGAGAGCATTTCGTTTTCTATAAACCAAAGATTGATAAGATACTTAAGATGAAAGGAAATAGATTAAATGTAACTTTTCTGGATTACATTTAGTCTACTTTGACGTAACCAACTTGACTTTGAAACGGTTGAAAATATTAGAAGTTGTCAGGCGCATACTCTGTCGCTCTGGTTGAAAGTCGAGTCATTCAAATAAAAATAGACAGACAATACTTTTAATTTGTTTTTAAAACGTTTATAATTGCGATGTCAAAATGAAATTATTAAAAATTCTTCAGTAAAATTAATTTTTCTAACGTTACTAGCTGCTTTTGTTGATTTTGTGATTTAATTTCAATTTTAATTGTTATTAGTGACATAAAAAACAAATTGCATCCAGCTATAACAATTTAAAAACTAATTTTAGATATGCAACATTCAAATAAATAAAAAATTTAATCTATACTGAATCTAAATCATAGATCGACGTGCTCTCTTTTTTCTATCTGACCATCATGATATATTCATATAAAAAAATAGTAGGATTACCATATGATGCATTTGATAATTAAAAAAATATCACTTATACTATTTATTTATTCATATTTCTATCAAACTAGATAACAATAATTTGATTATAATCTAAATTTGAAAATACAAAACCAGACAAATGCATTGTGATATGACAATAATAGTCTCATTTTTGTTTTGTTTTGTTTGTGAGGAATATTGATAACAATCTATTTATATTCGAAAACAAACACCCCCATTTTATATGAAAAAAATAATAAGGGTTGATTTTATTTAGTTAAAATCGTTTATCAAAAACCGTAATATTAAAAGGACGCGGTTTTATATTAAGAAAATTCCCAATGGACTCTCTACACTTTTATGTGTTAACCCCCTAGAAACCTAGTTCTCATGGTCCAACAACAAAGGACACATTCTTTCCAACAATAACAACAACAACAACAAAATCGATGGTTAGTTGATGGTCTTTTCGATTGTGCCTTCTATTCAACGAAATCAAGGGATCACCCCCAACGGGGACACTATATATACAAGCCTCTGTAAAATATTCCAAACTCATCTTTGCTGTTTTATAGTTGTGTGTGGTGATATAAAATTAATGATGTCGCAACGATATTGTTTTCAAAACATAAAGTGTCTTGACGATATTTTAACGAGCAAAAAAGGATGTAAAAATCATTCCACAACATATAAATGATAATCATATTTAGAAAAATAAATAAAAATCTCTCATTACCCCGGATCAATTAATTAAAAAAAATCCGGGATATAACTACGGATTATTTTAATATTTGTAGTTTTACATTTACATTTTTATGTTGTTATTCATGTTGTATTATTATTATTATTGGACATTGATATGTAATGGAATTAATCCTGTCATATGGTTTAATTTAGAATCTTGAGGCCATCATCTGGACTGACAGTTGTTTGACAAACCGACATGGACCACACCATCAATCTAGGAATCTCACTTGGAATTAGCGAAATTCTTTTATTGTTGTTGCTGTTTGGATTTAACGATTTTGACATGTAATAAAATATTATTATTATTATTTAACAATCACTTTGTGAGTATTTTTATCGATGCGCTAAATTTTTTAATCTGTCATTTTGGAAATCCATGTAGGCTTCAAGATTCATAAATCAAGTGAATTTAGATGAGAAAATTTACATGATTATAACTTTTTCATTAATATATAAATATTAAAATTACAATATATATATATATATGTATAGATTTATACATCACAGAGTAATTATCTAATCATCGAAGAAATATTGAATGATTTAGAGCATTTATAAATGAGGTAATTTTTGTGTTTTTTTTTTTATCATTATTATGTACATAAAGAAAAAAAAATAACTAATAATTATTTCTTGAACTTCTTAGAATATTTTATGAGAGTTGTATTACCAAATAAGAAGCTGCTTAATATTTAGAATTATAGGCTACTATAAACAGGTGAATTATATGTAAACGAAAATATGAAATAATAGCTTTCGGGACGAGTTTTTGTCATTTATACAGAATGATTCACTTAATATGATACAAATTTTGGAATAATTTTTAGAATGTCATGATTACTATTGCTCAAATCATATCAAATTTATAGATTTTGTTGTTTATCAGGCAAAACTGAAAGTTTCTGTTAACTTTAAAGGGATTATCGTTATTGGATGAAAGCATCAAGATTTGAGATTTATTTTACAATAGTTCTCTACAACTCTATTACTACCTTTGGCTTTATTTCACTCATATGCACAGGGGCGTTCTGATAAGGTGTGCGAATCTTGGGGCCGGCTAAAAATGATCATATTGTTGAACAAATTGTACAAATGAGGAATTTATCAGCGTAAAGTTTTGTTTAGCTGTTGGTTATCAGATGCATGTTTTTAAAGGAATGTGAATAAAAACGCCATAAGACTTATGGGGTTGTAATACAGAAGAATAAAAACAGAAAAATAGGAAAAAAAGAAACGTATGGCAAACTCTTGAAAACACACACAGTCCAATCTTCAAGCCTAAAGTTCTAGATGGTAGGGCCCGAACTATGAATAAACAATAGACTTGTGATGAAGTTTTGACATCACTTTATAAAGTCACAGTAAAAGAAAGGTTCCCATCATGTACTCCAGAAGCTGCATGGGTCTTCTGTAGCTGAAGAATTTTCATTACTTTTTCTAATCAAAATGGTGGCTAAAAACTTCTTGGCGGTTGGAACTACAGGAACGCCTCTGCATACGCAGGGCCGAAATAAGAGAAAATTTGGGCATAGATAAATCCGGATATTAGCGCTCTTTTCGAAAATCAACACACATAGAAAAAAATTAAAAATAGTGGAATACTCGTATAATATAGGGGATGTTCTTTTATCATGAATTAACTTCACGATCTTGGGAACTGTAATCAATTGAAGATTAGAAAAATTAAGTTGTTGATGGCCCTGATAAGACTAAATGTCGTATCGAAAATTTGCTATTCCACAGAATTAAAGCCTTTGTCATTTCAATTAAAAAGTGTTTCTAACATTTTTGGATTTTTGTGAATACAGATACTAGAAAATAGCAATTTTTGGTTTTCTGTCTGTATAATTCATAAACGGTAAATCCATTGAAATTCAACATTTTTTCCAGTTTCAGCACTGCTCATAGGAATATCTTTCATTTGAACAAAGTACGCTGTTTGTACAATAGAGTATAAAGACGCTGATCACTTTTGTAAAAGTTTAGCAAGACTTTAGTAGTTTGCTTTAATAAGATAATGAGCAAAATTTGATAATAGTCATAGCCCAAAATTGCAAAAGATCAAAAAGAAACGTTTTCCTCTCTATTCGATCAAAACAGGGGATGTCAG
This sequence comes from Lydus trimaculatus, assembly GCA_037414755.1. Lineage (NCBI taxonomy): Eukaryota > Metazoa > Arthropoda > Insecta > Coleoptera > Meloidae > Lydus > Lydus trimaculatus. The sequence goes on along the minus strand of JAZBGY010000364.1, from coordinate 31,973 downwards.
TTTTAATCTCAGCTTCTGCTTTTGATTTACCAAATTTCGGCATTGGTGTGGAATTTTTCCGCTCATTTATTACAGCATTAATACGCAGAGTATTCTACAGAAAACTGTCAAATATATGAGATTATAATGGAATTTCTCGTCAACGATCTCTTATTTAGACAACATGTGAGTTTTGTAATAGTAGCTGCATATCCCCGACAGTTAGGCGTTTCTGCAGCAGAAAGTCTCTTACATGGTGGGAATGAGTTGATGTACGACTAAGAGAATGAGCCAAATTTTGATAGAATCCAGCAAGTTAAATTAAACAGAATTGATGGTTTGCTAATATAATCAAAATCGATGGTGTCAGTTTTGACCATAGCTCTGGACTTTGAATTGCCAAATTTCGGCACTGGCATAGAATTTGTCTACTGCTTTACCACTAAATTAGCATGCAATCTTGTATAACTCTACTACAGAGTCTTCCATGCAGAAGTATCAAATTCATGGAAGGCTATTTTGTTTTTTCAGCCTGAAATTCTACAATTATTATTTTTGCTGTCACTTAACGAGTCAGCCTATAATTTAAGTACTGACAATGAGCAAAAAATTGCTTGGAAACTCTTTGAAATATTAATTTTCCACCTTTTCTTCAAACAATGAAAAAAAAATAATATAAAATACTGTTTCAGTAAGTGAATATTTGAATAAATAATTTGGTATATTTATGTATGTTTCTATAATAAATTCCACATAATCTAAATTGCAAATTTGATATATTACTGATCATAATGTCAGAAATTCCACATCATATCCGTCGCTAGAAATAACAATAATAATAATTATTATTATTGTTCTAAAATTAAATTACAAAGTGCTAAAACATCTTTGATAGATCTCCTTTTACATCATCACCAATTTATTAAAATTTATGTCTTTGTTATAATTATTATAATTATTGTTTCATTTTGATTACAGTTGTTTGTTTTATGTAGATTGTTGTTAATTTTCATTTTCGATCAGTATCCCCTCAGGTATTGAAAATGCAAAAATAACCAGTTTTCCGATGATCGTCGTCATTTTTAAGACTTTCAGACAGATGGGTGTAAAATTGGCAAATCAATGAATATTTATTAGATGGAAAAAACGAACATTAAAAATAATTGGTTTGTTTATTTGTATTAGATTTACTTGTTCAAAGTATACAATATTAATTTGTATACCTATATATCGTTCCAAAACTTGTGTAAATTTGTATAGGAGAGAAATAACAAATTTTGAGATAACTTTATATCAAATTAATGTAAATTAGATAAAATCGTTAGCATATTTACATAAATGACTTCTATAAACTTTCGGGTTGTTATAATTTAAATTATTTTAATTCAATTTAAATTATTACGCCTTCCTTTAACAATTACATTTCGATTTAATTTAATAAATTGTCAATTTTACATGAGATGAATGTAAAATAAACAATAAATATTCAATCTTTCCACCTATATCGTATACCTGCTGAATCAACCACCGTCGTTCTGCTCTCTGTTTCACCTGATACCCAAAACCTCCCAGTCAAATATTTACTATAATGTTGTGATGAGAAACCCGACTGGTTGTAATCGGACTCTCTGAACACTTGTTTTCGGTGTCGTTGGCATTTATTATTGTTGACAGGGATGTATTTAGGGATATTATTGATGAATAACTATTGAAGATATACAACTTTGTATTCGCATAAAATTATTTCTAAATTTTTTGTTGTTGTTTTATAAGAATATAGTCACCGACCCGACCCAGTATGTGGTCTGATGAATTTTAATTGATGTAAAACTATCAAATTGTTTTGTGTGTATAGAAATTGAAAGTTTCCCTTTCGATTATTATAAAGACAGGTGTATTCGAACATTCCATAGATTCGAGATTAAATAACGATAATATTTCTAACACTTTACGATGTTAATTACTTTTTATATCAATTTTAAAGTTGTTGTTGTTGTTCTAACAAAACCTTATCGGCCATTTATAGCCCGAAAAATTGAATTTATGACGTTTTGTGTGTACACGTGTAGAACAAAAATTATAATTTAACCACATCTCTAATAGCTTTAAATTACTGACAAGTTTTCTATATTCAAGTATCATTCAGGTGTTTGTCATTTTAATTTTTGTGTGGGTATTATTAAATTTAAAAGATTCTGTGTACGACTATAAAAAAAAAACATTTAAAATTAAGTAATTACAGGTGATATCATCTTAGGAATTCATCTTCTCTAATAACGCCCCCGTTATTTATTAAAAATAAATTTTGATTTTTTTTCCTGCTTTTTTTCTTATTAATTTCTGTTAGCGTGTTTATATCATTAACGATTAATCGGTCATAATTTAAATTATTTCAGGCCCGATAAAGTCGTTTTATGAATAATTCAAGAGTGAATTGTTGTTTTCATTTCATTCAACCATCATTAATGCCATATTGTTGGAGTAAACTTTTCCGTGCTTATGGAAATGTTTTAATGACCGAAATAAAAAAAAAATAAAAAATAAAGTTAACAAAACTCTCCCCCATATATTAAACGAACCAGGAAAAAAAATACTTATATATCACCCAAATCAACAAGTAAATATTTGGAAAGTATCCAAACAATTCAGATGAATTATTATAACTGCTTAGTTATTGACTTTTGTTGATATTGTCAAATATTTATTTGTTAAAATGTGGTGGTATCTGACGATAAATCACAAAAAAAAAACAACCTATAATTAGATTTTAATTACAAAAACTCAACTGCAGTTATCCCAATAATAATCAAATCGTTGATGAACATTGAACTTTGCATATACTTGTTGCTATTTGACACCTCTTAACAAAACTAGGCCACCACCAACCCCTAATACCACAAATTCTTTCCCTTTATTCTTCATTATTAAAATCCAACCAACTTCTCGTAAATTGTTGTTGAAATTGTTGAATATTTAATCTGATTATTGTGACACACAACAAACTATTAACGAAGTGATTTCATTTGCATTAAACTATCGTTTATTTTCACAAGTATTAGAAGACACGCATTAGTGGTGCTCCAATTTTTCTAAATTTAACTCGAAAAATCTGTTAGTTTAGTATTTCACACACCCTGCTGACGACAAACATCCCCTAATTCCTAGTTTAGTTCGAATTCTTCGAGTACCATTGAAAATCTTACCGTTACAAATCGTGCCAAACGAAAATCTATTCCTCTACACTATACAGCATCTGTCTGTTCGTTACATTATTTCTCAAAAATTAGTTTTGGTCCTGTGATATTCTTTAAAATCAAAACTAGAACTTACATACATCTGCCTAGAACGAATCATACAATTTTTCTAGATATTTGGGGAAAATTATGATTTTTTTTTTTTTATAGTGGGTCGTTTCATAAATTTCAATGATTGATTGACGAGTATGTTTCAATTTAAAGATACGAAACGTGAACGTTTTACACAAATTCTAGCAATTTTACACATATACATATGTAGTATACAAGATTCAAAGTTTCTACGTATTTTCTATAGACAGATTTATCGACGAAGGCAATATAAAAGAGAATAAGAGAATAGAGCAATAGCTAGAATTAGAATAAATTGAGAAATAATACAATAGAATTGTTTATTTAATTAGAAAGCTTGTGTTTAGTGTAATTTCAGTTAAAACGTATATATGCTTTCAAATTCAGTCAATCAAATAGTTATTTTCGTTGTTTGCTATATAATTTCATTTTATAATAAATTTATAGTTTTGTTTATTATCAACCATACAAAAGAGAACTATTGCTAGTTCTGTAGTAGATATTGCTATGATTTTCATGGAAAATAATGATGCCATTTTGCTTCAACTCACTATAGTGCATGTTTGAATAAAATTACGAATATTTATATTTACTTCAATAACAATGCAGAAACAAACTATCGATAATAATAAACGATCGATAACAGTAATTGTAACTTCAATATTCATAATAATAATAAAAGCATCAAAAACAGAAAATCTTTTGATCTTGACTGGTAGTCAAGTTATATTTGATTTACTATACAAACCTTCAATCAAATTTTAATGTGTTGTATAGAGAGGATCAAAATCTACGTTTTTGTCTTGGTAAAAATTGAACTTTCCAGGTAAAAGGCCCTTTGAATTGACCATGTCAAAGGGTGGTCTTGTAACTTCACCACCAACTGATCAATTTATTCAAACAAAATTCAACGAAGGGAAATCGCTTTATATAATGGTTGATGAAAATTACAACTACAGTAACTTGAATATACACATTAGATGGTGAATTACCCCACAAAATTGTAATTTAAGGAACATGAGAATGGTGTATATAGAGAGGTTCATTTTGATAAATCAGATACAAGGGATTATTTTGTCGTTATTGCTGATTATGAAGAAGAATTGCCCAAATTTTCGATAAATTTCGATACAGAAGACATCAGTAGTTTTAGTGTGATTTTTTTGTCGTTCTGCAAAATTATCCTTTACTGCGGTCAAATTTTGTCATGCTATTTCCATCTGTAAGTCCACTTGTTTTTACAAATATAATACGAAATAATTTTTTGATAACAAACTTGGAATGACCACATCAAATCAACGTTATTCTGTAATTGTTGCTCTGTCAAGTCGATCAAATCAAAATCGTTACCGTATAATACAAAACAATGGCATAGCCTCGGGTAGGCTTAGGGGTCCCGGGTCCCTGCGGATATTTCACGAGAAATAAATAGTTCAAACCTTTTGAGAAATACTTTTTAAATGCAGTAGATTCCGTTGAATCGGGTTATCGGTTTGTTGAGATAGCCATTAATTATGGCCAAAACAGATCCCGGCTTTGGTGTCCATTCAATAAAAGCACTAATATACAATATATACAGACCAGGCATTTTTAATACGAACATAGCAAAAATACGAGGCACAACCATTTCTTAGGTGTTTCGCTTAAGTTAGCATGAGATAGACCGAGAGTTAATAGCTGTGGTTCTTGCTTCAAAGCTCGGTATTGTAAAGTTTTGCAGCTTTTTTTCTCTCGAATTTCAGTTACTGGTAAAACGGTTAAATTTCAAACTCCCTCTATTATGTCTTTAATTTGGAAACGGTGGAAGCTATTTTAGGGATTTTTCAGCAAATGAAATATTTACAAAGACTTCTTTTAAATCATGTCAGAATTATTGTAGACATAAAGGATCAAAGTAAAATAAGCCAAATTGGCCATTATTTTAAGAATTCTTTAGTAACCTAAAAATACTCAATGTTTATTCTAAATTTAATCGAATTGTTAACATACTGTAAATTTCATTGATTACACTTGGAATAGTTGCAAATTTTTGTAAAATTGTAAATATCTCGAAATGTCCAAAAATTTGCCAATAATGTGATTATTATACAGGTTGAGACAGTTATCAAGGAGTATAAGAAAAATGACAAGAATCGAGATAGTCTGGGTGATAGAATCAATGTAAAATTACTCACTCTCAAAGCTGTCCTATGTTCCTAGATGAAATGTCTCAACCTGTATAGTAAAGCTTTCCTTATAAATTACATACAGCTTAACTAATTAATAATAATAGTAGTAATAATTAAAAAATTTAAATAAATAGGACAGTTAAATGTGTCCCATAATTTGAAATTAACTTTTAATTAACGCGAATAATGCAACAATAAAATGACCGGTCGCATGTAATATCTCTATATGAACATTGCAATTTGCAAGTAAAATAATTGGGTAATGTGAGAACATTAATTTAATGCTAATTCAACTTTAATTAGTAGCCTACACACATGTCCAACTCGTATACATTATTTTTGTTTTTAACAATTTATAATTGTGGCATTTTTCGACACAAAAAGATTGAAAATTTGATTGAAAAACAAAACAAAAAATTGGTTTGATAAAAGAAAAGTTGATTCCAATCTGATTGCTCATTCAAAATCATTTTAATTAATGCATGAAATTATCGTTGATTTCGATAGAAGGTTTGTTAATTGTACCAATTAAAATTAATAAAAGCTCTGTATAATTGGTTCGTTGAATTTTACTAGAAAACTGATTGATATTTTACATCAAATAAAGGACTTTATTACATTTGAAATTTAACAGTTTTTGTATGTATTTAACATTTGAATTAACACTCTCACAACATCAATAATTTATACGTTACATTATAAAACATTAAACCAATATAGAGGTAGGTATACATAATGTATTCTTTGAGCAAATCTAGGCTGTCATTTTATTTATTTAAAACACAACTGGAGATACATATAGTTACTACTGCCATTTATTTAAACATTTACCAATTAACTATGCTAATCAATTTACTAATTAATAACTAATTTATAACAAACAATTTGAAATTAAAAACTACTCCTATTCGTCTAGTTTTGGTTTGTTAACAACAATCATCTGTTACGTGATGTCTATCGATTAATATTTATATCAGACTAGTTAATAAAGTTATAAATTTGTAATCAGAAGCTCGTTAGGAACCCGGACATAAGAAACTAAAAACCCACCCATATAGACTCCCTACACACATTCTCAAATTGAACCTCATTATTATATTGTTTTGAAGATTTATGTTGGCTTTTGGAAAATTTTAAGAAATAAATCACCGATTCGAATTTTTAATTAATTTGAAACAACTAATTTAAATTGCAAAATTATCTCATAACGAATTTAACGAATTGTAGCTTTAAAAAGTAATTTTCGAACTAAATGTTTAAGTGTGCTTAAGTATTTTGGTTAACTTTTGTCAAAACACAACAGAAGTTAAGGAAATGGTTTATCGACGTGTATGTTTGGTTTTGTAACTCACAGAATTTCTTAAATCTCGACTGTAAGTTAACGGTGGCTTAAACCATACTTATGCGAGTTGAACGTATGGCTCAGCACAGTTAAATCGAGATCTAGGAAGAGATAAACGGTCCAATTTATAGATATTTGAGCATTTGGTTCATCAACACCTGTTTTATTAAAATTCAAATTAATAAACATTATGACTAGTGGAAAAACTGATGATTTTGCACTGTTAGATTGATTTTTCCCTTGAAATTCTCATTGCTGCGTTTGTAGTTTTCCTGTATAAATTCTGTAAATCATCAATTCAATTCCATCAGCATTTTGCAACACTGATCTTAAATTGTCATTAATTCGAAGTCTATTTCCATACATCCATACATGTTTTCGTTTTTTTGCGCTTCTCCTATAAGATTCGATTTGAGAGATCTACAAGACATTTAATTTTATTAAATTGGAATGTTGCAAAGAAAAACAAACAGAAGTAAAACCGATATACATAAATTATTAAAGTTAATTATTTCCTCTTGAGAGCGAATTGTAGACATCACTTGTCTATATTTATAACATGTATGGTATGTTCTTGGTTTTGTAACAACTTCCGTCAATAATTCAACCTGTATTGCATAAATTGCAAATAACTATTTTAATTGAATTAATTTAATTTAAAATTCAGTTTTGCAAGAAACTTGTAGAATTATTGAACTTTCGGCAAAATCTCCAAATTATGATTTTGGATCAATAAGCTCTACAGTACACATAAAGCTGTAAAGCGAATATTGGTTTGAATTAACAATATGCATTAAGGAGCTTGTTTCGGCTGTTCATTAGTAAGCTTCACATGCATTAATACATTGTTGCATTTAAAGTAGATATACGGTTGTTGTTATAATCAACATTATGAAATGTTCAACCGCATTATACCAAGTTACACATGCTCTTCTGAGGTCTACCAACTGTTTAGACTATGAGCAAATGTTAAACTCAGCATGTAGTTCTATCTCGTCTGATTGCACCATTAGTGGTTTTCTATTATTAATAACTAAAATAACAACGTCAATATGTAGAAAACTTGTTAGTGCTACCTAGTCAACATAATATAAAACTTTCAAACATTATCAACTTTGACATTAAACAAACAACTAATGTACCTACATACAACGAATAAAAAATTAGTTTTGTTTCCTTTAAAAATATACAAATTACTGTATACTTTAGAACTTCAATAATTCTCTAAAGGAAAACTTTTTTTAAATTCAATTAGTCTATAGATGATTTTTGCAACCGAACGCTTCAGGCAATAGTATCGGTCAATAAAGAAAAAAAAATACACCTCCTAACAAGCAACACGAGACTACAATTTCATGTACAATTGTAAGTTTCTTTTTTTATTCACATTATAATGAGGTTACCTCACGTACGTTACATACATGTATAAACAGTAGTAATAAAAAAATGCTTGTAACTCATCCAATAAAATGTAAAGCTTAACTTCCTTCATGTTTACCCTCCAAGACCCATCGATGATTCTTTCAACTCGCTTATAGGATTATCTACTTTAGGATTTGTGTACTCAAAGGATATTTAACAAAAAAAAAAACACTTTGAATAATCTCATTGTTTTCTCGTTATAGTTTTTTTTTTTTGGGGTCCACATAAAAAAAACTCACTTTATAAATTACAACAAATATGTTACAAATAGCGTGAACGATCCACTAAAGTGTTGCTATTTCGATCCTTCGATTCCGGATGTTCATTGCAAGCGATCAACGATTCAGCTTGATGTAGCATTTAGTGCTATTTATCCCTTCAATGATTTTACCCAATACACAGTTCCACAATAGAATCGTAGATTTGCGTGTGTATGTGTATGTGTATTTGTATTTCGATCTGAGCTTTCCGGGATGGCTCAATAGGTCAAATTTGTTGTTGTTGTTGATTTAAGACTTACAAAGAATTAAGGCTAATTTTGAGCGAATCAAACGATGTCTCTTCAATTCATCGTGTGGCTGTATACAGTATTCTGCATCAAAATAGGCACATAGGAAAAAGCATCACCTTCATATCTTCCACAAGAGTTATCTTGTGCAACCACAGTACTCCTCATGTTCCTGACAAAGACAGGAAATAAAAGGGGTGCAATTTTAAAACCCAACGGGAGATGGGTAGGGACAACAATCGCGTTTCTTACATTTCTCTCTATCTCGCTCTAAACCATATGAAAGATGTGAGAGTGGGTGGTGTTTATTCTTAGGTGCCTATTTTGTTGCAGCATACTGTATAAGTTGTAATTGTACAACCGGAATCGAGCAAAACACACGTGTTGCTTGTGTGCACATCTACGGAACTGTTACAAAATTGCTGGTAATTGTTTCAGTTGAAAACAAAATAAACAAACTTTGTTGATTTGTTGTAATCACATTACTTTTAATAAATTAAAGTGAAAATTGGAGTATAGGAAGTGAAATTACAACTGTATAACGACAGTCAAGCATCGAGCAAATTTAATTTTTGTTTACGCATTAGTTTATGTTCAATTTACTAAATAGCTACCTTTAATTTAACCCAAAAAAAAGCATTCCAATTATTTTGAATACATAAGACTGAAATAAAACAAAAATAAACCAAATAGAATGTTACAAAAGTAGCTTTAATACAAAAGGCGTATGGGGGTGCGCTTTTCTACTCATTCTATGTTGAGATCAAAAGCACAAAATATCCAAGTCACTGGCTCCTGCTCGGCCGGAAATGAAAGTGTTACAAAGGGCGTAACAATTCTAATATTGCCTCCTTTATGCTTCTCTTACCCTATCTACAACCACCTCTAGCCCCTCTCTATATATACTCTCTTCTATACACCATCAATACTCATTTGAGCTTTTGTAATGAGAAAATACAATTTGCCACTGGAGTTGATGATTACAAGGCGCAGTCAACTAAACGACAACACTTATTGGCAATAGATTTTGCAAGCTAATTGCCTGTCGATTTCCTCACAAACATGCTTCCACGTCCATCTACAATATTGAAAACTTTCCGTTTTTTTCCCCTTGTTGTTGTTGTGTATCTACGTGCAAATGAAATTTTGCAATTATCTGTAGATAATTTGTTCGAAATCTATTTCTTGGTGAATGTTATTCCTAGATTCTAATGATAATAGTAAAGTTTTGGTCTTATTCTAGAATATTACAAACCTATTCACGTTTGGTTAAGGGTGAAATGTAAATGAACATGAGATAACATTCACGCACCCCGAACTTTAACCTTAAAACTCTCTGTATCCGGTCGGTTCTGTATATATATTTCATTTCAATAAATGAAAACCGCTTTCAAATCTATATGGAGTTGTCTGAAGAGGCCCAGAAAGTATATACCTACATATATCTACTGCAATCTAATCTTGTAAGTTAAATCTTTATTTTCATGAGAATATCTATAGATCTAGGAAGACGTAATTAGAATGATATTAGAGACGTAGACGAAAACGAGCTGTAATTCTGTTATTTCCATTAAAGAGACATTCTAGTGCTATTTAAAGATCATAGTAATCTAAAGCTGAGACAAATGAGGTGCACTAATTAAGACAAGCCCATCTATCGGCTGACATAATGAGCTTGTGATCAACTCATCTGATCGTTAACAGCATTAATGCTGGTATTATTAAAATTTCATTCTATTTGAATACAAAATAATGATTAATTTTTAAATTAGAAAATTAAAAATTCCGAATTCAATTCGTACAAATATCAATAATTTCGATAAAAGGAAATTTTGTTCGTATTGATAAAAATGAACAAGGCAATTTTGTATAGAAGTGGTGAAGTTTTCCCTAATCGAATTTGGTAAGTTTGATTCTCAACAACCCCCGGAGACCGTTTAACGAGCACTATTGTCACCAACTGTCCTTAGTATTCCACATTATTTAATTCTGCGGCATGTCAAATATTAACAGTACAGGTCATAAATTTAATATAATAATTCATAGAGCAAGATACAGAGAGAGAGAGAGTTCTTCTATAGTTTTCAATTATTGAATTGAAGCGCCCCGCTTTCAGTAACGCTTCTACCAACCAAACAAAACTAATATAATCGATTTCTATATTTTGCATGATATCAATACACACACATCACTATTGTACATTTGGTACGTTCGACAGATGTTCAGTTGTGTTTGCTTCGTGAAACACTTGATATACTCGCGCATATTATCCAGTCAGGTAGTATTGATACATTTGTATTATACACAGCTGGTTGTAGATACCCTCGTATTACTACGAATTAGGGGTGGTATTGTTTGTTTTTGTCAAGTGTGTCACTTTATTTTTCTGATATTGTTTGATACTCGCTTTTTATCATCTCCAATTATTATCAAACAATAATATGAAGGTTTTAGATTACAATATCGCAATAAAACAAAAGGGTAGTTTTCTGAAGGGTTATCACGTTCAGTTATTACGATATAGTATATATATATATGTTGTGTTGACATTGAATAGGAGGGGAAATGTTGGAAATTGCGAATGGAATCGGAAAATTCGCCCCCATTCTATTGTCCGTTTTTAAATGCCATTTGTCATAATTAATGTTTGTCGAATATCTCGAACTGGCTTTTCAAAAAGGGAAAAATAATGGTGTTTTTTTTTACTATTTGCCGCGTATAAGTTATGCCAAAAGTGTAAAGAACAAGAGACAATTTTTTTTACTGTTATTACTTTTGTTTTTAATTAAAAAAATATACAGAAAGTGAATGTATACGTTGAAACAGCCGGAAATGGACATACAGATTATTTTGTATGATATCTATACAAATATCACCCCTGTCCGGTAAATACAACAAACAAAATACTAACAATAGAACAGAATAATGTTCAATTTATTAGAAATTACGTAAACAAAAGTGGTGCAATTGGAAATGAAAATGTAAAAATGGCTAGACCAGTTTTGGTGGATCGGATGACAGTTGATAAATTAAAATGTATACACATTCATGCTTCCATCCTCTGTAGATTAATTACATTGTCCGATAAATAGGTTTAAAATGTTACATTGTTTCATGTAATTGTTTGTCTCTACATACATACAGGTTGAGACAGTTGATCTAGGAACATAGAACTTACAAGAACTGGAACTGTCTTATACCGAGTTGATAAGAGATGACTGATAGAATCTTTGTAAAATTACCCACCCCCCAGAGTGTCCTATGTTCCTAGATGAAATGTCTCAACCTGTATATTTTAAATTGATACTGAAACACAATTTATGTAAAACAAACAATATTTCTAAATTTTGTGAAGGTTACTTTTTCTTCACCAAAAATACAAAAAAAAAAAGAAACTGTCGAAAAACTAAGGGTGAAAGTAAACACATCTGCAGGGAATTGAATTCTGGTAGATATATATGTACATATAAGCATCGTTTTCAATTCCCTTTCTTACTTACACACATTCAAAACTTAAAAATTTAATAAAACTGAAAGTATTTCTACGATTGTTCCATAGCTATACACACACACAGACACATATACGCACCCAGAAGATGATGTCGTAAATCAAATGCCAAAAGCATTCGTTTTATGATGTTTTAATAACCCACCCCAAGTTCCACACAACTTTATATTATCAAAAAATAAAAATAAAAAATAAAAACAACAACATCAACACTAAAGAGAGGATGCTATAAAATTAATTATATGGTTTGGATTTGAGAAATGATTATTCTCACATATGCTCCAAAGGCTGTTTCTTGTTTTAAATTCTACCACTATCAGTTTTTATCGTCTGTTTTTTTGTTCCCCTGGTTTTGTAAATATTAAATATCACAAACCAAAGTAACAGGCGCGACTGGAGAGCTTAATAAAACTTTTGTGTTTTGTTGACATTCTCTAAAGTATAGCTAGCTACACACGCGAATGTATCCGCAACAAATAATTGTGGTGTAGCGTCACAAAACTGACCAACTCTTGAAGGAATCGAAGCGAAGAACAGTACCTTTAGTATTCCATTTGGGCGCATGTAGCGCAGTGGCGTACGAATAGCGGAAAATGGGGTAGGACTGCTAATTAATCCAGAATTACTCAAGAATTTCAATGTTGAAGATGCTTTTGTCGCACGTATGTAGTGCAATAGGGGTGGATAGGGTATTCTAGTATTGCTACCCGGCGATGCAAGTGTCTCTCATTAGCTCCAATGAACAAGAAAACTTAACTAATTTAAATTCTGCTACATATCGTTAGCCCACGTATGATCTTGCTACATTTATATCATCAGTACTGGAGGCGATACTGTCGACTATGTGACAGTGCACTAAGAGGCAATCGACAGAATCAAAACGATTTCGAGCCGGTTCGCGTATAGAACACCTGCTGATGTTGTTAAAACTAGCGGAATAAAATGTCTAACGTCGTATAAACATGGAATTTTTTCCGTTTTATTTAAAAAATGTACCACCGTTTTCTAACCAGCAAACAGAAAACATCTGTTATTGTTGACATTAAGTTTTATTAAAATACAACAAAAAAATTTGCATCGATATAAACTGTCTGATTGTACACGGTTTATGAATACTTTAATAAGTATATACCGCACCCCTTGTGTCATTATTAAACGGAAATGCACTACTATATTGCAACAGCAGTACATCATGTTGATAAGGCAGTTTGAATGATTTTTAGCACAGCGGTAAAGAGTGCAAACATTGGCACGCATATTACCAACATTTCTAGGTCGTAACGGTAAAATTTCGTATGCAGTCACTCTATTGATGTTGGTGATTTTATCAAAATTTTTATTTACATTTATTTTCAAGTCAACATAGAGTTTATCGGGTTTATATTTTGATTGGTAGATAATAAGTTTATGGAAAATTTTCACGTTCTTGTACACAAATCAAAAAAAAACACAGAAAATGTAGGTAAGCTGGTAAATACATACCACACAACACTTATTTGTTTATTTGGAAGCTTTAACGGACGATAAAGTTGAAGGAAGTGCATACAAAGTAGTTGCAAAACGTTTAAATCGTTACCAAGGTTGCACTTTATTACAACAAACAACGATTTAGGTAATTCGTGCTTTGCAGTTTTATATATCGAACAATATTGGAAGTTTTTGCGATTAATAGAAAAATTGAACTAGGAGTTTTTGATTGTGTGTCGTTCTCTTGTTTAATTGTAGGTTTGTATCGTGCCATTGTGTTTTTGTAACATTTAACAGAAAATAGCCCGAAATCCGAATCGAATCGACTGTATATTTGACATTCGCCGATTCTGTTAAAAAGACCACCGGCTGTTTGTTGTGTGAATTTTGTTGAATGAGAGAAACTCAGGTGGTCTTTCTGGCTAGTGTGGTGGTAAGGTATTTGACAGATTTTTCTGAACGAGGTCATTATTTTTGAAAAAAAAGCAAAACAAAATAACTAGTTTATGGTTGTATTGATTTTTTTTTTTGAAACATTGAAGTTTCAAAGGGCATAACTATTTCAAATAACCCTGTTTTAGAAAAATCACAGTGAATAATGGAAGGTCATCAAGAATAATAAACATTAACTCATACTATAGGACAAACAATGGGCCTTTCAAAATAAGATTAATAGTACTACCTGTAACAAGACAGTTAAAAATTAGATAATATAGATAGTCTAGATTTGATAAATTTTATCTTAAATTTATCAAGATAATGGTTGGAAATAATTTAGTTCAAGTTCATTGTCGATAAGTTTCAAGACGAGCTTTCACTCTCATTCATTCCACATTCTCGATTGTTTGTTTTTAAAAGATAATTCGTTAAACTGACGTTTCTACTATAAATTAGTCGTCTCGAACGATCCAAGCCGTTCCACATAGATTTTTTGAATTCAATAAAACTACAATTACATACAAGTCCATAACTTTGCATAAGTCAGGGCACGCAATCCGTAAGGACCTAGACGTTTAGGGGACCTAATAATAGAGGTTATTGCGTAAGGGTCCAAAATTCCTCGTTACGCTCCTGATTACATATGTAATATACAAGCTAACACAAAACTTTAAAATGACACAATAGGAGACTTAAAATTAGCCTAAACTTGTTTACAAATTTGTTCCTCTATTTAAAATCTGAATGCTTTTATAATTGTACAAAAGCATTCCAACACAAGATTTACTATTCACAACAATAACAAAAAGAACCCGAAAGATAGACAGAGACAGAAACAGAAAAAATCAATTAATAATTAGGGTGTGTTCGTACATTTTGTGATTCTATTAATTTCTACATTGCATTTGATGTTAATCGGATAATGCCGAGATAAAAAGAGAGCATTTGATAAGGATTATTTATGTTTGGTGATGTCAGCAACCGGCTTCCTAATGAATAATGGTTTAACGATAAATATCTCGATGGAATTATAAATGTGGACGTTAAACTGGCCAATATTTGAATGTGTCTGTGTGTATGTGGAATTGTGGAGAAATTTTAGAAATTTTCGTTTAGGAAATATGTTGCTTCATTGGTGTTGTTGTTGTTTTTTTCTTGTTGTTTTAAGTTGAACTTGTTCGGAAGCCATCCATTTTGAATTCATATGTTGTCGTATAGAGACAAGCACCAGGACAACCAGATACCAACATATAATTTAGAATGATGGGGATATTGTGGATTGGTATTCTCTATACAAGAGCAGTTAGTTTCAGCGTGAACTGATGTTGTTCCGTAATTATTAGTTATTAAAACTTGGGAGATTGCAATATGTACAATCATTAAAATGCAACGACATTCGTAGATATATATCTCTAAATAAATAATTAAACAACTATATCTATATTGTTGAATAATAAAACCTTGTCAACTTTATATCAAAATAAAACAAGAGTATATTTCAACAATAATGTTGTTTTTGTTACAAGTGGAACTAATTAAACACCCTGGATAATGGGCAATTTGGTCTACAACGACATACTTTGCAGATCATTTCCCATAAATGACCCTAATAAAGACACTGCAGAATCTCCGGTTGATATCCACCACAAAACCGCACACACCATAAAGTTGGAAATTGTTGCTTTTTTTATTTTTGCAACATTACATGCAACTGTATACATCATATTTAAAATATAAACTGAACGTTTATGTGAGAATAGAGCAAAAAATTTAAAATCTACCTGAACGATTAAATTGACATTATACGTTTGTATGTTGGGAAAATTTTCAACTTTTCCCCCTTTTCGGATCGTATTTCTAATTGATACCATCGCTAAAACATTATTATCGTTGATTTTTTTTGTTTTTGTTTTCATCCAACCCATTTGTTTTGCCATTTTCAACCAGTCATCTGAGTAATGACAAACCAATCGCTAAACAACTTGTCTGGCTGTAATTATTCAACTTCTGCTCTTCTACTTGGGCAATTAAAGTGAACAAAAAAATGAAATAATAGCAAAGTTGCTAGAGACAAATTGGAAGTTGCAAGTTTATTTTACGTAAGAATAATTATAGAAAATTATTGTTTATAATAGCATGTAACGTAAATTGACTAATTGCGGTGAATTATTGGTAAACTTTTGCATAAACTACAAGAAATAGTGGAGTGTATTGTATATTTGATCATTTTTCGTTATAACAGGTTCAGATTAGGCGCAATTGCCGCCTTTAGGCAATTTAGATTTTTGGTCAAACTGATGGAAGGACACTGACATCCCTTTTATCTTTGTTGCGGTATAGATTTTCGTGTGAATATGAGAAAGATGAGATGATATATCACAAAATTTTACATTCTAATGAAATCGTAAGGATAGAGGTCTTTGTTTTACGTAACAAGTTTTCGAAAAAAAAAATTTATATTCAAAACTAAAGTATTTGGTGCCCTGTAGGTGAGAAAAAAGATCTAACACCTATTACCTTGAACATATGCATGAGTGGTGAAAGAACTAGAACTATAGAAAAGTTTGATGGTCCAAAGCAAGGTTGTAGTTTGCACAATCAACACCTGAGGCAAAAATCATTTTTTTCCTTCAAAATAATCAATAAAAGAATCGTAATTATAAGTTTTTTAATATACGTTTGACATCGTCGACCGTAACAATTTATGAATATTTCTGTAATATCAATATCGTTTCCATGTTTTATTAAGATTACCGGAAACATTAAAACAATATCCTCTCGCATAGACAATAAGTTGAAATGATTATGTGCTCGTTGAAATGGAAGATTCAATACTATAATACGAAATAAATGGTGTATCGGTTCAGGAATTATGAAAATTGCACTATTACCATCAACATTGATTCGAATTTCATTAAAAGATATTTGAAATATTGATTATAATTATTGTAAACTTATAGCTTCGATTTTGCTTTATTTTTTCTGGTAAATTCTTATTTAAATCTCTACTACCGTCTTTTAAAAATTAATAAAAAAATCTTCCAAGTATGGCGTGAAATTATTCCAGAATAATCAAAATGCATGAAGTATTAACAATGTAGACCATAATTACAATATAATGTTGCATGAAACTTGAGGAAACAAAAAAAAATAACGGCCGCAACATGATATTAACTTTTAAAATACCAACTGGCGACTGAAGTTTGTACAAAAACCTGAAGTCTTTTTAAGAATAGAAACAAAAAAAAAAACAACACAACATATACTCTAGTTATACTTTCTTTAACATCGTTATCGATTTGAAGCGAGTATCGTTATCTTGATAAGAAACAGGTTAAAACAATTTCAGTTGGAAGTTGTAAAGGAATTTCTATTGTTAACAATAGAGTGTATTATTTTAAAAATTTAATTGAATCATAGAGTGAGCGATATCGTTGCGTGCTTCCAATCCGAACCACGTCATTTATTAGAGGTTTTTGAAATTGAACTGATTTTTAATTTAAACTAATTTTTAAATAAATAGAATTCGAATATTTATGGAAAGAGAAAATTGGGTAGAATTTTCAGTTATAGCCCTATTATTAATCTAATGAAATGAGCGCCTCAACCACAAGAGAACCTTGCCTGCTTCATCCCAATGACAGTAATTGTTATTTTGACACAAATCACCCAACTATCTACCTACACAAAACCAACACTATGATTTCCATTGTTAGATTATCTGGTCGATTGGATCACCACCACCTTTTTTTTGACCTTCTTCTTTTAAAAAGCATCAATCCTAAGTTGATGCCAACGATTTTAAAACTAATGTGTATTTAAGTATAACTTCATAATTCTAACGTGGTCAATTTTGTGTGTGTGTGTGTTGCAGGTGCCGACGACGCCATCCATCCATACACCATCATCGGGATCGGAATCTCTTATATAGTTTTGGAATCAAATATTAACAGCATTACTTGGCCAATTTCGTCAAGTGCTCTCCATACTATAGATTCGTCAGAGATATCAATTTATTTATTTTTTTCTTCTTCTCCTATATGGTATATTAAAAGTTCAATTTTGTAATTCTGATGGTATCTGTTTGCAATATATGAGAAGAGTTTAAGCTTGGCGCTTGATTCGTGACAACAACCAATTGAAGAAAAATTGAATTATTTTATTTATAAAGCACCTGGTCTAATTATATTTAATCAAAAATTCCATTACTGACAATTTTTCGAAAGTTCATACACCTACCTGGTAGAAACTTTAATATTAATTTTATAAAGCTATGATTAACTGTATCCGAACCATATTGGGATCAAACTAGTCTTTAGGATAATTTGAGCAATTTTTTGGCACAGTAATGGAATTTTTGCTAACAAAAACAAAGCAAAAAAAAAGAAAAACAGTTTTAATTTACAATAGAAACAAAAGAGGTGTCTTCCTTGGATCGATTGTTGATTTGGAAACGAGATTTTTTTGTGAACAGAGAATCGCCTTAATGAAGACTTGTAAATTCATTAAGTTTATGCAACCATGATGCTGTAGATTTACAAAATAGATTGACATTTAGATTTAAATAATTAATTATTAATTAGAATTATGTAGGTATCGGTGATTATGTAACTCTTTTTGCTTAAATTTTGTGGTTTTGCTTGATAATACAGTGAATCAAAATCGATTCAACCAACTTGACACTTTTATAATTATACTATTTTAAAGTCAAGTGAGTCAAGTCGAATTTTGATTACTATAAATATATAAAAATATATTGTGTATTTAAAATTGGAATTTTTCTTTATGAATGGATTAATACAACGACATATGGTACATAAATAAAATGTTATTTTAAATACACTATATAGCATTAAATGTCATAATTATACTAGCTATATTTATAAAAGTAATGTTCTTAATTATTAATAATAATAATAATAATAATAATGCTTGAAATATGTAAATAGTTATATTTATAATACGATCAACAATGGTGCTCTGTATATGTGACAACTTTGTAAATAGTAATTGGTCAATAAAATTTTACATTTACACTGTCTTGTTAATTGGTCAAAACAATAAAAACAATAATGATTGCCTTGAAGATAATAGAGGAAAAACACATATATTTGAAAACGCTAATATAGTAACGCAACTCTAACTTGGCTTACTGCATTTTCATAGCCGATCAAGTTATACTATATAGGATTAGTCATTTGAAACTACCATTTTGGTATTTTTTGGAAAAAACGAAAGAAAAACACAAGAATAGAGAGTACTGTATCTAAAAATCGCTTGATAGCAAAATGGGCCTTATCAATAGAAGCGTTTCTAAACTGGAAAAAAATGGTGGGTATCTCACAGAACGTATTCAAAAATGAGCAAAGAGCCACTACAGCTGAAACTCCAGAATGTGTAGACTATGACAATAATTTTTCTCGTTTTCGAAAATCCCCAATTTCATTGGAAAAAAATCAAATGCTTTTCTATGTTTCGTAATTTAACTAATTTTAGTTGACCTACTTTTAGAGGTCAGTTGCATTGTTCATCTTGTCTTGACATTGAATTCATTGTCAGATGTGCTTTCTTTAAAATGTGTGGGCGATGTTACCATTAAACAATCGCCAGTTATTCACATCAACGCTTCTCCTTATCATTATTAGTTTATTCAAACTGAATTAGTCCATCACGTATGATTTAAAACAACCATAGAATTCCTATTGAAATTACGACAACTGTGCAATCTTCTTCGATTTTTTATAATGAAAACGACAATTTTTGAAAACGAATTTTTTTGTTATAGTCTGCACATTTTGGAGTCTCAGCTGTACTGGTTCTTTGCTCATTTTTGTATAGAATTTTCATCGATATTGACCGTTTATTTATCGATAAGTACTCTCTATCCTTCTGTTTTTGTTTCATTTCTCTAAAAATATGGCAACTATAGCTTCAAATGACTGACTCTGTATAATATCAAATTCAACTGAAACTTGACTAGAACAAAAGCACAATTCACGCACTGTCCTATTTATCCTTCATAATTAGGGATGACTAGCTTTCTATATTGGAAACAATGACATAATATCGACTGCCCCAATTTACCCTGTGTTTTCGTTGACATTACAGTACGATCTACTTTTAGACCTTTAGATTTAGTGAAGTATATTGAAAAATATACAAATTATATTATTAATCGGTGAATCATTCATATTTTCTAATGTTGCTTTTATAATCCATCAATATGTAATTTTTCCGGTATAAAAAAAAATAATTAAAATAAATAACATCCCATACAATGTGTCCTATATATATATATTTATCAAATATTAATAAATCATCGATAGAGTCAACGCTGCAATTTATCTCTAATCTATAATCAAACTTGTTAATTTCGTTTTAAGCTTGGAAAAGCTTTTCCATGCAACTGTAAATATCGATTTGACATTTTCCGTTCACGACATTCCATATTTTTTTATTTCATTTATTTTCGTTCTGTTTCATTCACAATATACATGAGAAATAATAATAATAATAATAATAAAGAGGGAAAACGATTGGAAAACAAGAAAATCACATACAATTGAGTTATTGTTTGAAAATTCAACGTTTCGTAACAATTTGCGTAACAAAACGGCAACGGAAATGGAACAATAGTCGATAAACAATCGAACTAAAACCGTTATTATTAGTATTATTATTATTATTGTTAAATGATGAATTGGCCTGTAGAATAGAAACATTCTCCAAAAATACATGTCTTCTAGTCTTCATTGCAAATGTCGAATTTCTATTAAACAACTAGCATTTTTCCAAATCCACTTGATGTAAATTTTATCAAATTCATCGTAGAATATATTTGTGGTACAATTTGAATAAGAACAATGGGTCGAAATTATTAAAAGATTCCGTAGACAATTGTTGGTTGAATTTAAGTACTCAATTCGATTTTATACCCTCAAGTAATGCAATTATTTACTGTTGAATGTCATGATGAATTGCTCGTGATTACTTCACAGAATTATTTTTCACGGATTTCATTAAAATTAGTCCACAATTATAATTGACATTGTAAGAAAGCTACAACAAATCAAATCTAACTTGAATAAGTCGACTTTATGAGCAGAATTCAGTCATTTACGAGAAATGACGCATTTAGAACCGGTTCAGCCTCCCTTCCTTAATCTCGACTTAATGTCGACGTTGCGCAAATCAAACTTGTACAAGGGGAAATTTAAGGATTGTAGAGCAAGATTAGATAAACTACGGTAAGTGAAGAATTAGGGGCCGAATGTGAACCGACTACTACTGTTCGAAAGTCAAGACGACAAGTTCAGATAGACGTAGTATACGTAGCATGACTTAATTTAAGGTCGTATTAGCGTTATGTTCCATTAAAAATAATTCAAAGATCATTATGAGAGATTTAAATTTGCAAATTCCACATCCAGATGATGATACAATAATAATACAAAAACGTATTTAGGTCAAGTGGTACATCTGAAGTTTAAATTGCATCATCTCAACTTGAAATAAGTTAAGAGAAGTAGAGAGATAAGAGGGATTTTAAGTAAAAGAATCCCACTATCATCATTCATTCCCATTTTATATACGCAACCACCAAATTAATTTCGAAAAATCCGAATACACACAACAAACACATGCAGATAAAACTTTGAAATTTAGAACAAATGTTTGAACATCAATTGCTGTCAACAGAACGAAAAAAGAAAAAAGAAGAAAACTTTTATTCCCTCAATAGTAATGTTATCATAAAGAATAAGTAAGTACGGTTAGAAAATGCTACATACATACATATATGAGCTAGTGATAAGAGAGATGCGCTAACAGGAAAACGAGTCCATATGAAAATTTAAAAAACGGATACCTTCCTTAAGTGATGAAAATAAATTACATCTAAATATTTCATTAAAGCTACTGTACTCGTAAATAAACCCCACTCACTTTTTATTAAATTTTAGTATTCTAGGGTGGTTTCTTTCGTTTTTCCTCAAAGCTAAAAGAGTTGATTTGTGTTTGCCTGGATTTCTTTCAATTTTAATGACTAGAAAACTTATCCAGCTTCAGTAAAACGAATGAAATACGTATTTCTACATTTGTTTTATCCACTAGAAAAAAAACAACACGCACTGGTTTGTAAAGATCAACTTTTACAATAAAATTCAACGCTTTGAAGTTCATTTACCACAAATAACTCTAACGGTGTATATAGTTCGTTCTAAAGTTTAAGTACCGTTCAAAATGACAATTTTATTATATTTATATATAAGCCATAAAATTAAGAGTGGGATATTATGCTTAGAGGTTTCTGTAACTTTGATAAGCAGCTTATAAGCTCCGATAGAAACTTGGCAGATGTTTAATAATTAACGCGTATAATCCATCTTAAGGTCGGTTCATACTAGTAATCTCTTTAATGCATTTGTTATGGAAATGAATTTATTTATTCATATTTATTCAGTATGTTAGTGCCATAAAAGACGTTTCTTTTTGTCTTGTCTTTCAATATTGTCCGAGACGAAAATAAAAATTTGCATCACAAATCTCTATGTTTTATATTTTATATATATGCTACCTCAAGTAATAAATGATAACGATTTGCTTGCATAATAATAAACCAAAGTTTATTTGCATTTTGTATAATGATTTCTTGCAATTGCACCGATTTTATATAGTTGAATTTAACTTTTATGAAATCTGTAATAATTCAACAATGTGTTGACATTCTTTAGATCGTCCTGATCTGCCCTATTGCATGGATTCTAGCAGTAATGTCCCATATTTATTTTTATATTTTAATAAAGGACTATTTATTATCCATTTGGGTATTAATTAATTTTAAACACGCACACGTCCTACCTGTATTATTCTATAAAATTCCAAAATCATGATCAACTTAGTTAATCACGTCTTCCCGTAATTACCAAAAACAAAACAAAAAACATTAGCGAAAATGTGTGTGTCGATCTGTTAGGGGTGGTGGAAAAGAAGCAAGAAAAGAGAGAGTAGATAGATCCTAAAACTAGAACATTTCCGCTTTATATTCGGCTTTATTTTTAATCTACAATTAAACTCATTTATATGCATACGTGTAGTCGTTTACTAGTAAAAGTGGATGAGTTTTATCCAGACACATACATTTTCACTCTCCCTCTGGTAGGCTTATAAACATAAATTGTGTAAAATTATTTGATATCAGCCCGGTACATTTGCAATAATCGTAATATGGAAATGGAATATTGGAGAAATTTCCCCGTTGATAACAAATCGATAATAACAGACGTTCAGACAATTTTAAAAAATGAGATAAAACTCTATCACTAATAATAATAATAATAATAATAGAGAAATTGAGAATTTTCTCAAAAACGAAGAAGCAGCAAAAAAAAAACTGTTTTCCAAACCACAAACGTCGCGAAAACGACATCAGATGTGTATAAAATCATAAATCAATAGTAAACGTTACTTTCTGTCTTTCTACAACATTCGTGATCCAATATCAAATTTGCACAAGATGCCGTCAAATTTATGAAGCACTTGGATCTTGTACCATCTGCGTCCGTGACCTTATGTCTGATAAAACATTAAAAAAAATATATATATCAAAAGAGAATCACAGTGAACACAGTGAATTCTGTTGGAAATTTTTTGAAATTTCCCTACCCCTGCCACTTGGATATCAGAATCATTTATTTAGGTAGCAATATAGAGAGAGAGTAGAAAGAACGAACGTCTTTGATGATTAAAGCAATTTGGATACTTTGGGCTCAATCGAACGATTGACAGGATCAATTTATCGATAATGTTTCAGTGGAAGTGATTTGCATCAGATTAATTTCAATGAAATTTCGTGCTTGTAATAAATTTTGAAATCTTTAACATAAAAATCACATAATTATTTTACAAATACGACAAAAAAAAACACACACACACACACAGAGAGAATAAACGGTTCATAATAATCATCTTGGAGATTATTCATGATTTCTACTTTAATAAACGTATCCTGAAGGTATTTCAGTAGTATTACAGCAGCACTATTACGAAATACCTTGTTACAGATAGTTCACATTCAAGCGATCTGTTATCATAACTTACAAGATACTGTGAGTATAGTAAGACTATAGTTTAGATGAGATCGCATCTTCAACAACCTCATAGTTATAATAAATCATTGTATCAACATAAAGTAAATTGTTTTTTTTTTTGGTTTGGTTAGTTTCTTGTTTGTTCGTCATTAAAAATTCATCAGTAAATTGCTTATGTGCGAGATGATTAATTTTGCATTTGCAATTCGATTAATTAGTGAGATTGTGTTATCGATTTTCCATACTGGGGATGCTTATTCAAATAGTTACTAGGTAAAAGTTAAGCTGTTGTCAACTTTATGAGATTTATACCCAACCTGCAGTCTTGATCTCCATTCTGATCTCTAAGAAAAGTAAGTTTACACGTATCCTCTCTGAAAAAATTGAAGTCTTTTTCTTTGTTTATTCATCATTGACCATACAAAAACTATCAACGGTAAATCAAGAATAAGTTGTTATCAATGCCGGATTAAACCTTGTCTAGGCCCCTAGGCTAACGAAATCTTGGGGGCACGTTCTTCCCTGATGATCTCCCTATAGATGCATTCGTAATTTTATCAAAACAAACATTAATAGTTATATACCTAGGCTAAGAAATGCACGTTTTGCGTACCAAGAGAAAATTGCGGCGGAACGTATTTCGCAGCCGAAGTGTATACACACAACATTTTTTATGAAACCGTAAATAATTCGAAGAAAAATTATCTAAAATTTTCCGATATTGTCGAATCATTTAACATGTTGTTCTTTTATTCGTGTCATAATAGGTAGCGGCTGTCCGTTTCCGATGGCAACCAACGTAAAAGTAGTTTTACGTCCGTTTCCAATGGCCAGCAAAACTAGTTCCAAAAAATGTAAGTATTTTACAACTTAAATTTACTTTTAGATGGGTTGGACGAAATAATGAAACTATTATCTATAACTACTGCATGTGGAAACCAGTGGCAAATAAAGGCATGATATGATTAAAAATTGCCCACCATTACCTTTTGAAAAACATGTAAAAGTTTGACTGCAAATTTCATTTAAGATCAAATCAATATCCATTGTCGCGGAAGCTCGTTCCTAGAAGGCATGAGTGGCATAGGTTGCCGCCTATTCTGTCTAATGGTTAATCCGGCAATGGTTATTGTTATCAGAACCTTTGCCATCCAACAAATTAGAACCATTGGGAATATCGGAGTCAGAAATGCGATTTTCTTCCGGTTGGATATATTTATTTTTACCATTGTAGTATAGGTCGGACGTTTTATCCAGGCGAGAGTTTACGCAGATGGGTTTGTACCAGCAGGGGGTGGGCGGGTCTTTTTACCTGTATTTAGCAAATAACAAACATTCAAGCATAAGTAAAAATCATGGACGTTCGTAAAGCCAGTTGTTGATACAATAAATTATAAGACATAACAGATAAAACTTAAATTAAACATTCTGAAAATAAGTTCCAGCTCAAAAAGCTGTTTTTAGAAGACTAACAACTTTAAGAAAATAGTTAGACGTATTGCAAACAGTGTCTGTATAACGCTATTTAAGAAATCACTTAGTTCTACGCCTTTGGAAGGTTTTCTAATATTTTAGGGGATGGTCCTATAACGGTAAAAAGTTTAGTGCGCATCCAAAGCTCTTGCCTGGGTAAAACGTCCGTACTGTAAGTACAATCATCAAACTTGACTTTTTTGATTGGATACAACGCTCGAACAGTTGTGCGCATTCGCCTCGACTTACAGTATGCACATCGCCTTGATGGATACCTTTAAAGTTGTAGATAGAGATCCAGATCAAGATTAAAACGTGTACAAAATTCGCTTATCATTATTTTGTAGACAAATTCGTTTAAAAATTGCCATAAATCCAACATGAATAGATTAAAATCTGCATAACAATCTGTTCGTTAATTGTGACAACATAATGATTACAATCTTAACAATATACAAATATATATATGTATGTATCTTCAGACAGTATCCTTGAGACAATGTTATCTTACGTGGTTTACAGCATACAAATTGCTGGACTACAACAAAATTGTATTACACGAATGAACGTAATGAAGTTTTTACAAGATATATAGGTACCTATATACATGCCATCCATGCTATGGTTGCTGTTGTTGTTGTTGTTGTTGTTGTTGAAGAACGAAAATGAGAAATGTTGTTTTAATCTCGTTAAAAAATAAAATAACCAACAACAAACTCTCTCGTTACACATTACATACATATTCTTTTGTAAATGGTAAACATGAGAATTTATTATTTTTTATTATTTCATTAAAATGAACAAGGTCTGTCTTTAAGTAGCTGATTAAATCAAAAAAAAAAAAAAAGAACACAAATATAAAAAAGAAATTATCAACGTCAACGTTCTAGAATAATTGGCAATCTTACCAACAAACATAAACTTTGCGGTTTCCAATGAGAGTAAAAGTTGTTACTTTATGGTTTCAACACAACAACTTTCCAATGTGCAACACTAATGAGTTGGGAGCATTTCGTTCTATTCTCTCTATACACAATAAAAATTTGATTATTTTCGATTACTCACACATCTGTCTATCTAGTCATTCCTAAAATCATACCATTATTTCGATAAAAGCTTTCCGATAATTATCACAAAGATATAGAAGGGCCAAAGATTCGATTCAACAATAGTCTGTATTTAACCCTTTCAAATCGTTAGAACACGATGGGAAAACATGAGGGATTATAGAAACATGATGCTCTATATATACGTTTTGTTGACAAATTGGGAAAATAATTTTAAAAGCACGCATTCATTGCTACTGGCAAATTGGTGTAATATTTAGTCTGCATGATCGGACACATGTTTTTTCAAACTTCACTCATTTTTATTTGTCAGGAAAATATTTCAACAATTTCACATTGTTGAATTGTAATTTTTTGTGTTGTTGTTGTTTTGTTAAGGTCCTGTTTAAATTTATTTTGGTAATCAAGTCTAGAACTATTCCAATATTAAATTTAAATGACTGATTTTTATCGTAAATGACGCTATTTGTTTAGTCTGCCGTATCTAATATTGTTAAGAAAAAGATGCTATCTGATTGAATAGCTTAACTTTAGGAATGAGATCGCGATATGGACATCTTGTATTTATCATGTAACAATTTGAATTATTAAAACATCCATTATTCTTATTATTATTATTATAAAACCAGCAGGTCTGTTTGGATTTATTGCTAATTGGACCGTCATTCTATATATGTATGATAAATTTAGATTTATTTTTTCCCCATCTATTCTCCAAGTTGAAATCAAATAGATGATTGTTTCATTCATCACATAGTGAGAAACATAACAAGTTTAATTAACTTAATCAATGGAATTGATGACGTGTCCTATCCAACACCCTTAAACAATAATAACAATCTAGAAGTATTTTCTATAATTAAAACTGGCAATAAATAACAATTAAATTGTCGCCAATTTCCTTGTCCCTGTTTTTTAATGTTACTGTTGTTGGTTGGAATCGTCGTCATGGTGCCATACCCATCAAGCAAACTACTTATTTCAGATAATTATTCAACATGTAATAATAAATGAACGACCGCTAATGCACTTGGCCGTAATTACAGTTGAAGATTTTATATCCTTTTTTTTATGATTCTTTTACCATTAATTTGCATCGCTTCCACTGTGTGTTGGAATGGTAGTTTTATACAATACATACATACATATATATACAAAACACAATCATATTCAACAACAACATATCAAGATATGTGAAGCGTCGAAGCGAAACATTTCGACAGAAATAAAAACTTTTTATCTATTCATAAGAGTGAATCTTGCATATTCTCTTGTATTCCGGAGACCCCTTGACCTTACACGTAAAGAGATGCATGTATAGGCCCTTTACAAAATTTACAGTCAGTATACTACCATATAGCTACTACTAACTTGTTTCGTTTTGTCTTATCAAATGTTTTGCCTGTCATCTTCTACGTAAATCATTTTCTTTCTTTGAATAAAAATGGGTGCGCGCTGCTGGAACTGAATATCTAAAAACAACATCTTTATGCTGAACAAAAATTAAATTCATTCCATCTTTGTCTATTACAATTGTATTATTATTATTATTATTATTTATTTTAAATTGATAAAAAACTGTTTGCATTTATTTTGCACTTAAAAATTTCACGCTAGACTGTTGTTACTGAATCGTTACGGGATTAAAGACCATTTTTCAGGCGTTTGTTATCGAAGAACCCTTTTTACAAAATCTGATTATATGGGATAAACGAAAACTCTTCAACCACCTTCATCTACTATACTTTAGACGGAAATACAGACTACAACAAAATAAATAAAAAATTTTCAGTTTAAATTCTACAAAAATCACAATACATTTCAATATCAAGTGAATCGGTGAAATCTAGTATTTTTTTAACTACACGCTGAAAATGCTATTTCGAAGACGAACAACAACAACGACAAAAAAAGTTCATCATTTTACATTCGAATGTTCGAACGGTAGTTTTTTTTTGCCTGTTTAGTCTATCAGTTTTGCACCTTGCCAACAGGACTGTTTAGTGTTCAAAGACTAAGCTGTCGTAAGGTTCCGTTTAAATCCACCTATGGTTGTAGAGGATCTTGGCCTGAATGTATACGGATTTGTACTGAACCTCTTGCATTTAGATAAACATCTCCAACTACAAGCTGTTTAGAAGATATTTCTAAAGGGGCTACACAACATCGATTTTGTTATCAAAGGTTTTACACTATTAGAAATTCGTAATGTATACAAAACTATTCTATATAAAACACGATGTTATTGCATTGCCATTTGATATAGAAACATTTCCGCATGAGGAAGGTGGTAACATCGACCATATTTATTTTGAATTTATATGTATTTAATGTTATTACAAGTGACATTTCGTTTTGGAAGAGTTAAACGTGTCGTTTATGTCGTTTTCGTATTTAAATTTATTCAATCGAATAAATCAGACGATTTCGTCTGTAAGTGTTGGAAGTTGCCAATGCACAATTCCCTCTGCGTACTTGTCCTCCAACTCTTATTTGAATACAGTATTTATCAGACATCGATTTGTCATCCGTTACTCGATTACCTGTCACTTGTATTTCCGTTTGTAAAAAAACAACTACAACATACATGTTTGGGGGGGGTAGGCTTCGAATAACTTTTTTAATTAACAGTGTAGATTCGATGAGGAATTGCAAATTAATCTTGAGTTCATTTATAACATACACTCACAACACACTCGACTGCATTTTAAAGTGCAAGCTGTACAAACTTTCCACACAAATCAATCTACGACCCTCCCTCATCAAACTTCTATTTAGACGAACGAGAGACTATGTTCATCTTTAACTTGGTAATGTCGTTGATGGTGTTACTACTAACAACCCCCTTTGTCATTAGATCCCCCTTTTTTCATCAAAGCCTTCTTGTTTTCTTTCGCTAGCCTAGTCAACTAGAAAATGTCATTCCAACAATGATATGATGGTAGTTTTCTATAGTCTATAGTATTACTACCACAAGTTTAATTTATCTTTAAGACATATACATATACAGAAAAACCCCCTACTAAATCAAAAGGTGATTATAGTTTATTTTTGGTTCAAGAAGGTAAAGTTGATATGGTAGGAGTTGTAACACACACGTGTACAGAATAAAATGGCAAAGATCACGTCCTTATTTAACGATCGAGATCATCTGAAATCCTATTGCTTTAGATGTTCACATCTTACTAACTTTACAAATTGTGTTTTCTTGTTTCGTGTGTTCGAATTTTCCGATTCAATCAGTATACTACCTGGAGAGTAATACTATATGAAATGAGATAACAAACTGAAGAACTGGTCAACAACAACAACAAAAAAATATATATATAGAGAGAGACAGAAAGGTATATTTCAATCAATATCTATTAAACAATAAGAAGGTGAACATCCTATAAGCAAACTACCTTATATTCAAACTGATAATGTATCATTTAATATGAAAATGGAAATAGTTTCTGTCACGAAAGCACAACATTAATATTATTGTATCTATTCAAATATTAAATTAAACAAATAAAAGGAAAGTTTACTGTAATTGTTATTTACTTTTATCACTATCCCTATTTTATTATTTCAATTCTTCACAAAAATAACTCTCATATACAGACCGCGCCACTTATTACGGGCATGATTAATGTTAAACACGTGTATTGTTACCAAAAACTATAAACTCTCCACCAGTTGCGTATTGAACGTAATCCCATTAAACGGCGATATCTGTAGTCTTCACTTTTAGAAATATAGTTGAGCTATGAAAAATTAAAGGCTGTCCACACGTACAAGCTTTACCGTGGGTTTACTTACGCAAACGAAAGCCCGTACAAACCTAAAAACGCGGCTTGTGCAAACGTCGAATTGCTTAAGATTTAGTTTGTGTGGACGGTCGACGGGGTTTAACATATGCTTTGTCTGAATAGCAGACAACAGTAGAGCTCAGGATGCTTGTCCTTAGGACAATGGTAGATTATATGATGTATTCCGTCAAGTATACACCAAGTTGAAGTCAACGTTATTATATGTAGACTACAGTTGTATCGATCCTTTGCGCTTCCATGCAACTTGTAAAGCGACACTTAACTAAAAATCGATTTAGTTATGTTTGATGTTTGATTTTTAGTAATTAGACAAATATTTGCTCAATTTAGTAACGTTACCACCATTCCTAGGAAGTTGTTGTTTGAAATAACAGAGTAATGGAGGAACATGTCTCATTAATGATGAATTTTACATATTCTCAACTAAAGCTCGATTAACACTAGAAGTATATACGTTTTATACGACAGAAAGTTGATTAGGAAATGGGGCATAATTAAATATTCCAATTTCTAAGATTACAAAAGACAATACATACCAAAAGCACTATATTATCTTTTAGAGTTTATCCATTTCAAGAAACAATTGCCTCATAGATTGTCATTTTATTGTACAATACAACCTAATAGTTATGCTAAATTGAAATAATAAGAAGATACAGAAAAATGAACACATAATAATACAGCGGTAACTAACAAGACATTAAATCTCTTCCAGTCGGTAACAACAATTTTATATTGGTAGGTATATACAGCGGCATTATTGCCTTTTTTTTCGTCTTTTTCTTTGTGTGTTTCGATGATGAGAGTAAGAGAATATGTCACGTATCTTAAACTGTATATAAATCATTGATGCAGATTACAAAGCCAACCTCATAACGTAACACACAGTAATAATAATAACAATAGTGGAATAAACATGAAATAGTGGATGGATCATATGGTTAGAGAAGTAATGAGGTCGACATTTTACATTAAAAAAAAAAGAAAAACTCATTTAATATCCCACGACCTTATGTGTATATACAGGATTAGTCACTGAAGTTAGTCACAACAGTTTCCAAAACTCAAGTATAGAGAGTACTCTATCTAAAAATGACTTGATGGCAAAATGGCCCTTATCGATAAAAGCGTTTCTAAAATGAAAAAAACGATCACTATCTAACTGAACCTATTCATAAATAAGCAAACAACCACAACAGCTGAAACTTTGGAATGTAAAGATTATGATAATGATTTTTTACGTTTTCAAAAATCGTCATTTTCATTCAAAAAGAAATCGAATACTTGTCGATGTTTCGTATTATAATTAATTTTAGTTGGCTTACTTTTAGAGGTAAATTGCACTGTGTATCTTGCCTTAACATTGAATTCA